>JALPQI010013404.1:0-27999 GCA_025490895.1 Thaumatotibia leucotreta | reverse complement strand
ATTGGGAAATTATGAAAATCAACTGAATAAAAGAAAACGTTAATATAGATGAAATGAGATAAAGTCACGACCACGATATAAACAATATTGTATGTATGTATGAGCCATTTTTTTCAAAGTTGTAACTAGGGCTGCCAACTGTCCCGCTATATGCGGGACGTCCCGTTTCTGGGGCCCTAAAGTATGCGTCCCGCAAAGGGTTCGCGCGGGACGCCAATTGTCCCGCTTTTCAGGAAATACTAAACTGGAAATACTAAAATAGTAATATGAATACGTAACTGAAAGCAATTCAAGATTGCATCATGTTGTTTTGAATGTACCACGACGTCCGTGACTATAGCCCGCGAGCACTGTGCACTGACCGTATAGGTACATCAAAATGTGAATGATTGCATCTAAATTGAACCTAAGAATTGCTTGTCAATGTCGTTCTTCCCATCCCGCATTTTATTGCGAGGTCCCGCAATTTATTCGCGAATGTCCCGCATATCTGTGATCTTTGGTTGGCAACCCTAGTTGTAACCCCCATTTATTTGTAACATAGAACATAGGTATTTTTTACATGGTTTGTACTCAGAATCGTGAACTGTTTCAATACTGATAGGAGAAAATGTTTGTACCAGAATTTATATACATTTTTCGAACTTTCAAAATTACCGATATCATCAACAGTGCTCGATAGAATAAGTAATATATACATATTATATTAGTCAGAGTTCAACTTGAAACCTTAAAATTTCTTTAAACGTATCTCTAAATTGGAATAACAATTAAAGTTTCACGGTCGGTTTACGGGATTAACATCTTGACATGAGTTACGGGCTGCTGTTCACAACGCTAGCCTACTTGCGCGAGCGCATCTCCAAGATACTATGTAAAAACCTTCGTCAGCCTCCGTAGCTTGGTTGGTAGTGACCCTGCCTACGAAGCTGGAAGTTCCTGGCTCAAATCCCGGCGAGGACATTATTTGTGTATTTATTTATCACGAATATTAGTTCCTCGGTCGTGGCTGTCTATGTCTCCCCCCCCCCCCCCCACTCTACGAAATCAACAATTTTCGACGAATCACGTTTTGTGTAACGAACGAATTTCGTACAGTGATAGAATGAGCGAATGCTCGCATGGTCTAAATGCACCTTCAGTTCAGATGTCTCAACTTCTCAAGATATTTATTTATTAAATGACATCAAATATTTACATACATACTTAAAAGCGTTCCATTAAACCGAAGTCGTAACCACGGTCGTAACCAACGTGTTACCGAATGACGTAGGTCCACTCTGTATGCACTCAACTTAACGCCGATTATACATGGTGTGGCCTGAAAACAAACAACCTTTATGCGTTCAAATAAAATCGGTTTACATGCATAAAAATCTGGTGCATTCGTACAAGCGTTCGATAATAAACCGTATTTGGTGTGGATAGAGTTTAGTTTTAATGTATGCGGAATGATCTACTGAAACCAAAATGAGGTAACGATGTCAAGTTATAAGCGGAAGCGAATTTATAAGAATGATCTGAAATCTAAATTTTTTTTTTTTTTTATACCACGTCGGTGGCAAACAAGCATACGGCCCGCCTGATGGAAAGCAGTCACCGTAGCCTATGGGCGCCTGCAACCTCAGGGTGTCACATGCGCGTTGCCGACCCAATAAAAATAACGTTGGCACAACAAAGTGGCTCCACTCCACCTGATCGTAAGTGAAAAGTAGAGCCCAAATCGCGGCGGCAACGAACAGGAGACAAAATTGTAAATTACTTCAGCTTATGACTTATGACTAAAAATAAATTTAATGCAACTTTTGGTATAATTGTCAGCCTCCGTAGCCTAGTTGGTAGTGACTCTGTCTACGAAGCTGGAGGTTCCGGGTTCGAATCCTGGTGAGGGCGTTATTTGTGTATTTATTTATCACAAATATTTGTTCTTTGGTCATGGCTGACTATGTATTTAAGTATCTATACGTATCTATCTATTACATATATCGTCGATCGTCGCCTAGTACCCTCATCACAAATCTTAATTGAACTTACCGTGGGACTAGGTTCATTTGTGTAAGATTTCCCAAGATATTTATTTATTTATATTAATAAATTT
Organism: Thaumatotibia leucotreta; assembly: GCA_025490895.1. Taxonomy (NCBI): domain Eukaryota; kingdom Metazoa; phylum Arthropoda; class Insecta; order Lepidoptera; family Tortricidae; genus Thaumatotibia; species Thaumatotibia leucotreta. The sequence goes on along the minus strand of JALPQI010013404.1, from coordinate 25,901 downwards.
TTAAAATGAAAGGCCCTCGACGTGGTAATGATGAGGTTTTAATTTATTCACGTTTATTAAACACTTTCAAGAATAAAATTTCCACGATTCAATAATAATAATATATTCAATTTGATAATAAAATATCAGTTCTCTTCTAATAGATGAGTTAGAAGAAGAAATTGAAAACGCTGATCGGATGAAACTAAAACCAAAAAAATAGTCGCTCCACCCATTTTTTTTATACCATGACGGTGGCAATGACGGTGTGGTAAGCATACCTACAATACAACCCGCCTAATTGTACGCAGCTACCATAGCCTCTGGACGTCTAAAACTCCTGGGGATGCATGTGCTCGTTGCCAAGTCTTTAAATCCTATTAACGCCATTTTTGAAGAAATCCACTCTGTAGTTGACTCTTGAGAAAACCTCTGCAAGGTTCATTCCACAGGCGAAGCTGCAATTGTCTCTTTCTTATATGTATCGGAGGTCTAGGCCGTGCAAAGCGACAGCAATAGTTTTTTTAAATACGTATTTTTCTATAAGCTTTCTGCTTCCATTTCCTCTTAAAATATACTATTCAACAAACAAAATATTCATCAATGGCAAACACACAAAGTAATAGAATCAGTGTATAGACAGTCTTTAAACTATAGTTGATTCTTCAGAAAACCTCTGCAGGGTTCATGCCTTAATTCCAGAGTCTGCATAATATTATCATTGTATATACAAATAATTGTTATGTTAGGTTATATTTTAACATCTAACCTATTGACTCATATACGTCCATATCATATCGCGATAATCTCGCTCCTTGGTCCGTTAAATTTAAAAATAAACCCATTGACGGGGTCGGCAGCCGCATGCGCAGGCGCATAAAGGCGCTCTGTTCTGCGCTCGAGTGCTGGCTGCTGCAGATGAGTCGGGTGTAGGGTCTGGCGGCATTACTATGACAAGAGTATTAATTAAAATGTTAATTAGGCGCTTATAGAATATAATCTAGAACAAAAATCGATTCAATGCTTTGAAAATACTAATAGCTCGTATGAAAATATTAATATTTTATGAAATCAAATAAAAAAAATACTGGGCTTTGTAAGAAATCTATATCCTTGCCCACCAGGTCAATCAAAGGTAGCAATTTCATATTTTCTTTCGGAAGCCTATTCTGCCTATTCTTCGCGCCAATATTTTTTCATTTTGCCGCATTTTTCTACGGACAAGCTGATTGGCCAGAATATATTTAGGTACTCCATCAAATAACTATTATTTTATAGTTATTTGATGGAGTACCTAAATATATGATGCGTAGTATTTTTTTAAATATTTAGACTACATACATCAAATCAAATGTACTTAGATATCGTACTGCCATTTATATTCATTATAGGCGATTATTTTGTGAGTTTACTTTGTTGCGTTTTCAGTATGCATTATGCACCATCTCTAAAGTTCGCGTTATTGTGTTTATATCAAGATGCGAAGACGACAATACGATTCCATTATTCATATTTTTGAACTTGAATGGTGTCAAAGTTCTCTCAAGTTTTTATGTGTGTCAGGAATTTCAAACAAACATGATTCAACCGAACATTTTATTTATGTAGTATTCTTATTGCAAATGGCTTGGTGATTTAATAAAGTGTATAAGTACATATTAGACAAGTTATTTTTTTCACCAAATTTTAGAGGGTTAATTCAGATGGATGAACAGAAAGAAACAGAGTCATATGGATGAACTTTTACTATGGGACCGACCTTCGATTAGAGAAAAAAAGCGATGTTCCGTAAATTTCCGCCATAATATCTCAGTACTGTATCCCGTGATATTTATTATTGTTATCTTGCAAGTAATATCAAGGTAGTACCTAGGCTTAGTGGCTTGTTACCAACAAATCAAAAATAAAATTAGGTATAATTGTATAATGGGTAGAACAGTTTCCCTCAGGAATTCATAAAACAACAGCAGCTATACAAAATCTGGACAACCTTAATTATCCTTTATTACCGAGCTTTGTTTTAATACCATAATTATCTTATCCGAAGCCGTGTTTACTCCCCACTTTCCCACAGAGATAAGGGGAGTGCTGTTTGACGATAAAAAAACAAATGTTCGGGCCGACAGGTTTCGAAAGCGTTAATTTATTTATTGCAAGCCGTATAAGGAACGACTATTGCAGGAAAGATTAGATAGACTTTAGACACGCATGTTAGACCGAATCATTCATACTGATGGCATGTGACAATCAAATATGTACGTACTTAATGAACAATGAACATATCGACGTTAGTATGATGGATGAGCCTATAATATTAAATATAATTTTCTCTTTACAAATACCTAGAGATCAATCTTTACACACAGAATATTTTACAGTATTCGTTTAATTATCAAACTTCTGCGATTAAGAAAAAATCCATATCACAGAGACTAAAATATAGTCTATAATAGGTATACTTTAGAAAAAATTTCAGCACTCCTAGTCAAGATGCCATTCTGCAATCGTATACGGTACGCGATAAGTGTTAAATGTATTGAAATGAGAGATTCGAACGAAAAATTACGTGATCACAATGTATTCAAATGGTCACGAACTTTTCGTCCGAATCAGTCATTCTCATACACAGTGTTGGGCAAAAATTAACTTGAATAAGAATAAGAATGAAAACAGAAGAAATATTCTTATTCAAATCGATTTGAATAAGAATAATTCTTGTATTCGTTAATTGAATTGGATTGGTAGTGAATAAATCATGGTACTTTTATTTTAAATGAAGAATAAGATTCGAAATAACTATTTCAGAAATGGGATTATTCTAACTAATGTTTTATTCAATTAACATGTTATTTAGAATTAAAATTAATTTTGCAGTGCAATTAATATTGTTTTTAGCACATGTTTGATGGTGAATCCCGGAATTCTTTCATGGTTAAATGAACCCTTTTCCATTAATAATTACATCTTAAGTTTTGATATGTTTAGTTTGTTTACATGATTCCTATACATTTGATGTTAAGGCTAGAACATGGTTACACAGGTTATCAATGTAAAGAAAAATACTAGCACCTAAGCATATAACGTTAAATTTACAGGATTTTATTAAGACAGCATAGTGGGTATAAATTAGACTAGAGTACTTACTAGATTTCTTCCTGTACTGTGCGTAATATTAAAGTTACAATTACCTACTCCAGCCACCCGCACTACATTCTTATTCAGATACTTTTATTCAAAATTAAAAATCATGAATAAATGTAATTGAATAGGAATAAGTTATTTTTATTCAATTTTCCCATACACAAATTATTCTCGACGAAATTATTTGAATAAGTTTGATGGGAATAAAATCGAAATGATTTTATTCTTACAAATTTTCATTCAAATAATGATTTTATTCTTGAGTGCCCAACACTGCTCATACATTTGTTACTTATCACTTATCGTATACGATTGCAGAATGGCATTTTCGCTGTTGGTCGAAATATCAGACGTTATGAAATTACGTTCAAATAATCTAATAGTTTGCCCTACCTGGAAATTTGAAATATTTCCTCGTTGTTTCAGATACACGCTGATCGCATACTACGACATGTACGCGTCCATCTACACCACCACCAAGATCTGGATACAGCTGCTGCTCATCTGGCTCGTGTCCTTCGGCCTCATGGTGAGTGGCCTCATTAGTTATGCCTGTGCTATCGATACTCCTCCTGCGGGTGTCGTAAGAGTCGATTAAGGGATTGAAGTGTCACTGATCATATTTTGATTAAAGATTGATGATGGGCAGCAGCGTCATCATAGTGGACACATTACTGCGATCGCCAATCCGCTTGCCCAGCGTGGCGATTATGGGCATTTATCTCCTAATGTGTCTATACGCATAGTTAATAGGAGAGGCCTACGTCCAGCAGTGGACTATCATAGGCTGAAGATGATGATGATGAGATGATGATCGATACTGATCGTTGGGAGGAGCTTGCAGTAAAAAGGTCATCTTGGTTTTAGCAAGGGCTAAAACAAAAACATAATATATGGAGCAAGCTAATAAATCTTTTCCATCGTCGACACTTCGTCTAGACTGTCTTTTTACACGACTGCCAAAAGGAGAGTATATGTGTTCAGCCCCTATGTATGTTTCATATTTTCTTTAAACGCGCAGATCTTCGCGACTACTTAACCGTTTTTAATAGTGTAAGGTATCATTAGAATCCTCATGACGTCGCGGGTAACATAGGATATGTGACGTCACATAAAAAACAATATGGCGGCCTATAAATTCAATAATGTCTGACCAAAAAAAATCAATTTTGAAAAAACCAATCGAGTTTGGTATCAAAATGAAGAGTTTGGAACTGCGATTACGAATATGTATCTAACTTATATGTTTGTTACTTATTTTAGAAAAGCCAGATTCATTAAAATACAATTAAAGCGCCAAGAATAATATATCATCCAAATGCTATGATTTGGGAATCAAATTATAGCATTTTATATGCAGATTATAAATATATATACAAGTTATATGTTTAAATATATGTTTGAAGAGAAAACTCGAAATGTTCTACATCGCACTATTGAAGTTTTTCTTCGAAGCCTAAGACGTGACATGACTGTCACAGTTGACACATCTTCTTGACCGCTAAGTGTGTATGAAACAGATACTTTGTACATACGCGCTTGTGGTCAAGGGGTAAAATGCACGGCTGCTACGCAGCGGTCGTGGGTTCAATCCCCGGCTCATACCGATGAGTTTTTCAAATAACTTATGTACTATATATCATTTGATATACAATTATACAGTAGATACCGGTCAAAAGTTTAAGTTCACTCATGATTTCAGGATTTTTTTTTTCAGTGTTCACAACAAAATTTCAAGATCTATTTAATATTAAATTCCCATAGAAACTGAACAATTTTATACATTGGATCCGATAATAATTCATAGGCAAACGAATTTTCATGATGACATGACTGCCAAAAGCTGCCTCAGTTGTCCGAACTGTTCGAAAGTAACGGTCAATTAAAAAGAAATAGCTCAATAATCAGTCACATATTACTTTAAACAAGTGTCGACTTAAGTGCTGGAAAAATGATGATGAACCAAAGAGTCGATTTCGTATCAAAATCGTGGTGTGAACCTAAAATTTGGTCCAGTACTGTACACAAAGTGCTTTACGGTGAAGGAAAACATAGTGAGGGAACCTGCATACATCTGCGAAGAATTTCAAGGATGTATGAGAAGTTCCCAACAGGTATTGGGCCAGCGTAGCGGAGAATGGCCAGAATACAATATCAAAAAAATAACGTAAGTAGGTACTCACAAATATTGGTGATTTCGAGATATGATTCGCATATCAGAGGAATGTCCCTTAAAAATACAATCACAATAGCATTGTGGCCAGACAAAATTGCTATACGTGTTGTAGCATGCGCATACAATTTTTAAATGGAAATGTCTTAACAAAAATTGTATGAAAAACTTATTTTGGATGAAAAACGCCGGCCCACATTAAAGTCTCGCCGCGTTTGAAGCACCCCGATAGTGACGCTCCAGGCCTTCGGCCCTATGTGGAGCTGGGCTTATTTAGAAGCTTGGTAGCTCAATTTTCTTGCAGCTCCTTTTTCGACCTTGCTTTAAATTTCTTCCAAGTGACACTTGGGCCATCTAAGTGAAAGTCTTCTCTCTGGACTCTGGCTCCAGTAGTCCGGGCCTCGCAAGCCAGCGGTCTCTGAGGGACGATTCAGGCCTTCCGCCCTACGGCCTTCGCAGGTAGTCAAAAGGATCGTCGGATCCATTTTAACGTTACACTATTCCGTTGGCTGACGTGCTAGTACTGGGCTTTGGCAGCTCGGCCTTGGGCCTCGCAAGCTGGCGCCCCTCTGGCTGCCGCTTTTGGCCACTGGCCCTACGCGGAGCTCGGCTTTCAGTCCTCGCTGGAGTTCGATGCAAACCGTTGGGCCCTCTGGTTCGATTATTCGATTTCGATAAGTTGTGAGGACCGTGTGGAGTTGTGGACTCGCCCGTCGTGCCTTGGGCCCTACACGGATATCGGTTTATTTAGATGCTGGGGTGCTTGAAGAAGAAGCATGGTAGGTCAATTTTCTCGCGCGTTCGGCCATTGGCCCTGCTTTAAATTTCGACGCGCTTGGGCCCGGTCCGGTGTCGGTATGACGCGGTTCGGCCTCCGCGAGCTCGGCTTTCGGCCTCCTACTGCACCTTGAAGCTCGCTCTGCGGACTCGCTCAAAATAGATTTACATTGGTTCCGGAAATGCTCCAGCCCTCACGCAGCGTGCCCTACAGCTTTTCCCAAAATTAGCGGAATTGGAACTTCTCGGGCCCCCGGAGCGAAGCTTCAGCCCTCTGCGAAATCGGTTTTTGAAATTCTATCCAACTTTAAGGAATCTCCAGATTCACTAAAAGGTTTCAAATAAATAAAATAATTAAAAAATTAAAAAACACGACTGCCGTTTTAAGCGAACTGAAAAGTAACAAATAATTCCTTCTTCAGGTTAATTCTTGTGAGCGTGTCTACATAATAGGCACTTGTCTCATTACTTACTATATATTGTTTCGGTTGCAGTCGGGGAACCTTTTATTACGGAAAATATAAATATATGGAGGTTCCCCGACTGCAACCGAAACAATATATAGTAAGTAATGAGACAAGCGCCTATTATGTAGACACGCTCACAAGAATTAACCTGAAGAAGGAATTATTTGTTACTTTTCAGTTCGCTTAAAACGGCAGTCGTGTTTTTTAATTTTTTAATTATTTTATTTATTGTAGCACTTGGTACTTCAAATGCACGGTGCTTAATTATGCGCGTGCGCAAGTTAGGATATTTTGGGATTCTTGCTCATAAAGGGTTTGTCAGGGAAATTAATCATTGGGGTGGCTTTACTTGACAGTTTTGAACAACTGATGTTACAATTCAGGAAATATAATGATGATAACGACATTTTTAAATATACGAAATAATATACTTTCTTGGAAACCTGTGCGAAAAAAAAATTGTTTGAAACCAGTGGCGATAAATTAAGACATGGCCGAAGGGATCCTTAAACTTTTTAGATATAAATCTCTTAGGCATAGATAAATACCTAAGAGATTTATATCTAAGATAAGACATATCAAAAGGTCTAAAACAGGAATTGATAACTTTAATTTCGTTTAGTTAAAATGAAACCTGTCCATACAAACGGCAACATTGCCTCCGTATGCATAAAAAATCCAAAACTACATTGTATACGTATCAATAAACAGCTTGTTTATAGTATATCTACACGTTTTTTATTATCAACAATAAACAATACGCTATCAACAGTTCATGGAAGCATGTATTTACACAGGCATAGACTCGGATTATGAAGGAAGCTGGTTCGTTGCACTTCCACACGGACTCGGTTTAATTGCCTCAAATTGTGCATCCGAGAGCTAGTTAATGTGGCTCAATCATTAACGCTCGTTCATGTTGTAACGTAATGGACAAACAGTAAAAGCTTTCAACTATAGTCAAGTCGGGCTAGTGAAACAGTGGAGAACATATATTTATGTAAAATTGGCCTGGGAAAAGATGTTTCACTTATTAGTATGACAGAAAACGGCATATTTACCATGTTTATTAGGAGTTACCCCGTGAAGATGCCATTTGCAACAGTACCAAAGTATTGGGTTTTCAATCGGCACATAAACCTCTTCAACGATGGGTCTTGCTAAACTTATTGTACTAAAACTTTCTTATTAAATAAATGAAAAATATCAATTTACATGGTAAATAACTAGTTTAAGTCATATGGTTAACGTGTTGAAAATATGTTTAACTTACTTAAACTTTTCGATACATAAGAATAAAATATAAAAATACATAGGTACGCATACGTATCGAGCAAACATTAACTCAAATCTAGTTAGGTTTACTGTACTGTACATAAAACACTATATTTATCATGCCGATATCCTTATGTAGGAAGCAAATGGCTACACCTAGTTACCACTCAAGTTAATTCCCATAGTTTCTTTTAAAAACTGACACATAAATAACCGCTCCCGCTTATAACTAGCACCACTCATAGCACATAGTTTTACAAATTGCTGCGCCTATCGGTTGCATTAACTTTAACTATCATTCCCAATTCTACGTATTACTCTCATACAAAGTGTTTCATCCAATTGGGGACGGATCATAAAATTTTATGATTTTTTTGTTCAGTTTATGACTTGAGTATTTAAGTAAACAATAATTTCTTTGTTTGCTTGTAGTAAAATAAATGAGACCCGTAAAGATATATCTATTTAAGTTTACGATTTGGTCAATCAATTTTATTCCAAAATTTTTTTGTAACTTTATCAATTGAAGTTTGATTTTGATCAAGTTACGTACCTCCCTACATATTAAGTTAGTGAAATTTATATAATTTTAAACTAGGTAATTTCCTTAAATATTTTTCTTAATTAAACAACAACTAGCAAGCAACTAAAGAAGAATTAGGACATCCATGTCCAATATATTGAAGTTGTGAAAGGAATTTCTGGTCAGTAAATTTATGGAGGTACCTTCAACTAAAATTTTGAACTTTATGTCAACCGCATAAGATATATTATAAATATTATCACTTACGCGTAGAATATAAATAAAATAATTAAAAAATTAAAAAACACGACTGCCGTTTTAAGCGAACTCAAAAGTAACAAATAATTATTTTTTCAGGTTAATTATTGTGAGCGTATCTACATAAGTATAGGCGCTTGTCTTATTACTTGCTATATTTTGTTTCGATTGCAGTTGGGGAACCTCCATATATTTATATTTTCCGCAATGAAAGGTTCCCCGACTGCAATCGAAACAAAATATAGCAAGTAATAAGACAAGCGCCTATACTTATGTAGATACGCTCACAATAATTAACCTGAAAAAATAATTATTTGTTACTTTTGAGTTCGCTTAAAACGGCAGTCGTGTTTTTTAATTTTTTAATTATTTTATTTATTTGAAACCTTTTAGTGAATATGAAGATTCCTCGAAGTTGGATAGAATTTCAAAAACTGATTTCGCAGAGGGCTGAAGCTTCGCTCCGGGGGCCCGAGGAGTTCCCATCCCGCTAATTTTGGGGGCCGGAACATAACTGGAATCTATGTATATGTTGATCGAGTCCACAGGGCAAGCTTCAGGGTGGGAGGCCGAAAACTGAGCTCGCAGAGGCTCGAACCTTCACTTCGAGGGCTCAAGCATGTCGCTTGCAAATTTAAGACGAGGCCGAAGGCCGAGCTGCGAGAAAATTGAACTACTATGCTTCTTCGAATACCCCAGCATCTAAAAAATCGACATCCGCGTAGGGCCTAAGGCACGACGAGCGATCCCACACGGTACAACCGTCCCTCTTAACTGATTTAATAATCGAACCGGAGGGCCCAACGTGCAACGATTCGCTTCGAACTCCAACGAAGACTTAAAGTTCGCGAGGCCGAAGGCCGAGCCACCAAAGCCCAGCACTACCATGTCAGCCGACGGAATAGTGTAATGTTAAAATGGATGTACGACGATCGTTTCGACCACCTGCAAAGGACGTACTCCGCGTAGGGACGAAGGCCCGAATCGTTCCTCAGAGAGGCGCTGGTTTGCGAGGTCAAAAGCCGAGCCCCTGGCCTGGACCACCGGAGCCAGTGGCACAGACCTTAACTTAGAGGGCCCAAGTGTCACTTGGAAGAAATAAGTAAGGCCGAAGAAGGGTCGGAGGCCTGGAGCGTAACTATCGAGGTGCTTCAAGCGCGAGCCCGATGGTCGGAGGCCCAACGAGCGAGCCCAAATGGTACAACCGTCCTTCTTAACTGCCTTAACAATCGAAGCCAGAGCCCAGCGCTACCATACTACGTGACGGAATAGTGTAACATGAAAACGAATCGGAGATCCGTAGGTCCGACGATCGTTTCCACCACCTGCGAAGGCTGTAAACCGAGCTCCGCGTAGGACCCAAGGCCCGAAGTGTCCCCTGAAGGGGCACCAGCTTGCAAGGCCGAAGGCCAAGCTACCAGAGTCCAGCACTCCTTCGCTATTCAATGGAAAAGTGTAGCATTAAAACCAATCTCAGGGCCCCAGGCCTAAAAATCGTTTCGAGAAAATGCGGAGGCTGAAAGCCGTGATCCGCGTAGGGCCAAAGGCCTGGAGCGCGGCCACCCAGCGCGCTTGCCTGCGAGCTGCGTGAGACTCAAGTTTCCAGGCAAACCTACCTTCATTCATACCAACTCCCCTGCGCCAATGTAAAGGCCAAACCCGACCCTGATCCGACCAAAAGCCAACGGCAGAACGGTCAAAACCTTGCCCCCCTTTAGTGTTCCTCTCCAGCACCATATGTCTGACTAAGCTCGTTTTCTGGTAACGTTGTTGTACCTTATCATGTGCCTTATTACTAATTTGACATTTAACAAAAATTGTAGGCTCATATTTTGTTTGAAGAAACTGGCCAACATATTTCAAGTTTTAAATTTTATGCGCATGTTACAACACGTATAGCAATTTTGTTTAGCCACAATTGCTGTTGTGATTGTATTTTAGGGACATTCCTCTGATATGCGAATCATATTGTACGTTCTTTTTTTGATATTGTCTTCTGGCAATTCTCCGCAACACTGGCCCAATACTTGTTGGGAACTTCTCATACATGCTTGAATTTCTTCGCAGCTGTATGCAAGTTTCCTCACGATGATTTCCTTCACCGTAAAATACTGTGTATACAGTACTGGACAAAATGTTAAGTTCGCACGACGATTTTGATACGAATTCGGCTGTGTGGGCTATCATTTTTCTAGCATTTAAGTCGACACTTGTTTCCAACTATATAATATAATTATGACTGATTGAGCTATTTCTTATTAATTAACCGTTACTTTAGAACAGTTCGGACAACTGAGGCAGCTGTGGCAGCTTTTGGTAGTCATGTCATCACCAAAATATGACAACTTCACTTGCCTATGAATTATTATCGGTTCCAGTGTTTAAAATTGTTCAGCTTCTATGGGAAATTAATATTAACTAGCTCTTGAAATTTTACTGTAAACGCTGAAAAAAAGATATCGCCCGATAGTCTATTTTGTATCGAAATCATGGAGAGAACTTAAACTTTTGACTGGTAACTGTTTATCAAACGATATATCGTATACAAGTTTTATTTGAAAAAAATCATCGGTTACGAGCCGGGGATTGAACCCACGACCGCTGCGTAGCAGCCGTGCATTTTACCCCTTGACCACAAGCGCGTATATACAATGTATCTGTTTCATACAGACTTAGCGGTCAAGAAGATGTGTCAACTGTGACAGTCCTGTCACGGCTTAGGCATTGAAGAAAAACTTCAATAGTGCGATGTAGAACATTTCGAGTTTTCTCTTCAAACATATACTAAAACATATAACTTGTATATATATTTGCAATCTGCAAACAAAATGCTTTAATTTGATACCCAAATCATAGCATTTAGATGACATATTATTCTTTGCGCTTTAATTGTATTTTAATGAATCTGGCTGTTCTAGAATAAGTAACAAACCTATAAGTTATATACATGTTAGTAATCGCTGTTTGAAGCTCTTCATTTTGATACCAAACTCGATAGGTTTCTCTCATATTTATTTTTTTTGGTTAGACAATATTGAAGTTTTAGGCCGCCATATTGTTTTCAACGTGACGTCACATATCCTATGTTACCCGCGACGTCACGAGGATTCAAATGATACCTTACACTATTAAAAACGGTTAAGTGGTCGCGGAGATCTGCGCGTTTAAAGAAAATATGAAACATACATAGGGACTGAACACATATACTCTCCTTTTGGCAGTCGTGTAAAAATATTATACTTTTCGATACAGAATTAGGTGTTTTATAGCTCCAAACTGCGAATATTGCTATAAAGATATGAGCGGACGCGCTGTGTGGTCTACTTCCTATGTTATTTATTAATAGAGCGGAAACATAACTTTTAATTGTGTAACTTTCATAATTTGTGTGCTAATAGCTACGTGTAGAATGCAGATTCTTGTTTATATGAAATTAGATAAAGGCTGTTCTAATTTCTATATTTAATTTTACACTAACAATTCTATCCCAGAAATACTGTAATAAAGGAATAATATTTTTTTACATGACAACCGTCAACAGCCAATGTGTTTTCTAATGACATCGCGCATTCTGAATTATGTAGTATTCTTTTTTTGGGGATATTCCGAATAATAATAAAAGTTAAATAGAGCTTTAAAACTTTGTTCCTTACGTGTTAATCAAGGGAAGATATAGTTTGTCTAGGGTTTTACTCACTTGAGGCACACAGATAATCATCCGTCTCTTTCTTACCTTAACCTCCTGAGGCCTGGTGACGTCACCTACTTCAACCGAATTTTAACTTTGACACTATATCTACAAAGTCAAAATGTTATGTAATATATATATGACTCAGGGCCTCACGAGGTTAATGTTATTAACTAAAAAAATAGAGATGCATATAGCGATTTGTTCCTACCATTACTGTCAAAGTTGCGTTGGCAGACTATATTAATACTATTTTGTTTTTTTTTCAGGTTCCCCCTCTATTAGGCATTTGGGGCACCCTGGGACTCGACAAAAAAACCTTTTCCTGCACCATTCTCTCCGATGGAGCCGGACATTCCCCAAAAAAATACCTCTTTGTCTTTGGTTTCGCTCTGCCGTGCTTGGTCATCATTGTGTCCTACTCTTGCATATACTGGCGAGTGCGGGAGAGCAAGAGAAAGCTAGAGGGCCGCAGGTGTGTATGTGGGTGTGTATATCTTGAGTAGTTGTGTATGTGAGTACATAACACGGTGTGGGTTTAGTTCATATTTAGTTATAAGGGCACTTGGAAATTAGTTGTAAGACTTATAATAGTTATAATAAAAACAATCTTATGTATGATCTCTTCTGAAATGTAAAATTCTAAAGCTGAGTTTACACCTGCAAGTTTGAAACAACGATAGGTACATGCAAGAAATAATGCAGATATTTGCCACTCACTCTTACCCATAGTTGCGTCTCGAAACTTCCACTAATAACTTGCATTTGGAAACTCAACTTAAAGCGTACTTGTCGTAGGTATGTATGGTGTTCGATATATTTCGGCGTTCGATCAATGCACCTTTTGTAGCTACCTTATTCAGTACCTAATGTATTCACAATTCGCATGCATGTATTTTGTTAACCAACGTTAACGTGAATTTTCACCAAACGAGCGAATGTTCATTCTATCTCCAATTCCCCACTCTACGAAATTCGTTCGCTACACAAAACGTAATTCGTCGAAATTCGTTGATTTCGTAGAGTGGGGGATAAAATGCGCATCCGCTCGTTAGGTGTAATGTAAATCCACCTTCACCTAGACCACAAACGGCAGTAATCACAAAAAAAAACAAATCAAAATTAATAAAGTGTGCACACTGCTTAAATCAATGAAGTCAGTAATGTCAGTACCTATCTTCTACTTTTACATATGTAAATCTTATTTTTGTTTTAGGTATAGCCGCTTACTTTTAAGATAATATCCACTTTGGGTCAGATGCACTTAATCCAACTTGTAATGAAACCACAAACGTGTCTAATCAAACATTTTTTTTTGTTCTAGCAAACTGAGCGGTCAAACAGCCAAAGAAAAAGAAGAAGACTCCCGCCTAACAACACTAATGCTGACCATCTTCCTCTGTTTCCTCGCCTGTTTCCTCCCACTGATGATCATGAACGTCGCAGACGACCGAATAAAATACCCATGGCTGCATATAATAGCATCTATATTGGCTTGGGCCTCCAGTGTAATCAACCCTTTAATTTACGCAGCGACCAATAGACAATATAGAGCTGCGTACGGTAACCTTTTAAAGTTTTGTAAAACGAACACGGTGATGCGTAGAACGACTTTGGGCAGTCGGACAGTGGGGCACTCGTCTAATTCGCCGAATTATCCGGATAAAAGGAATCCGACTAGATTATGAAGGGATGCGGTTGTCGTAGAATCTCAATTTTAAGCCTATTGTCTAAATTAAGGTAACATGCTTAAGATGGTCCCGTTTTTGGGAGTTTTCACAAACCTTGTTATTTAATTTGGTCAGGTTTATTATGCTTATTCGACTCAGAATTACGAGCTCTTTCGATTCTGTTAGGATAAGAAATATTGTCCCATAATTTTCATACAGTTTTCATGGCGGAAGGCCATTACGCTACCGCCTTTGAACATCTATGAAAAAACGGTATCGTAATGGAAAAAACATTATGGGACATTTTTTTTTCTCCTATTAGAATCGAAAGAGCTCTTGATCCTGAGTAGAACAAGCCCAAACTTGTACGAATTAAATAACAAGGTGATGTCAACAACGGTTTGCGAAAACGCCCTTTTATGCGTCACTTTCGAACTTGCATACTTGTAAAAACGTGACGGCAATAACGACAAATGATAAACACGGGACCAGCGTAAGCCGACAGGAGTTCTATTTAACCTTTTGACCGCCACAGACGGGCATAGAAGATAATACTTGTAGAAAATCGTGACTACGACGCAGAGTTGGGCAAAAAGTAATATGATTACTTCTATAAATTACATACGAACGACGACGAATACGATTCTATAAATATTACAAAGTACACATACAAAAGTAATCGAAAGGAGTAATTATATTACTTTTTGTCCAACTCTACTACGACGGCACTGGCCGACAGCTACGCCAATGCAGTAGGAACTTACGCGGGACGCCGTAAAGTTCAATTTCGCTTAAAAATCACGATTGCCTGGCGTCAGTGTCACGACATATCGTTTGGCCTCTTGGCTGTCAAAAAGTTAAATATAAGATTATTGAAATATCGGGGACTTTATAAATGTAATTTGAGTCACTCCTAGAACAGTCCTGTAGGCGCAGGAAGCTATATCTCTATGTAGTTGATTCTAAAGTAATAGAAGCGAATTAAACTCAGCAAATTCGTTTTATAAATAGGATTCGTCCTAGTAGGAAATACTGTTTAAGGGACTAATAGGATTATTCGATTATTGCGAATGGCGATAAGGAAGTTGCGACAGTAAGTCTGGCGATCCAACCGAATATGGATTTATCTCTGCCACTCTAATGAAGGCGTCATAAGAGGGACAGAGACAAATCCATAAAATAAGGCGATTTAGAAGTTCACGGTAGAGCCGTGCAAGGCCATCAAAAATACTGTTGTATGTTTTGACACAGTGTGGTACTTATTATCATTCGTCAGTTGAAAGTAAAAAAAAAATTAAACAAACCTGCAAATTCGCAATATTGTATTTCATAATCACACACTTTCAGAAAACAATCTTGGTTTTATCAGCAACTTAAAATCTTAAACCGTTCACGTACAATTTTTGTTAAAATTATTGATATTTATTAGTATTAAAGTTTCACGATATGTGTCAAAGACGTCAAATGCTATGGACAGTCAGCCATATTTGTTTACCTTTTTTTACTTTCAACTGACGAATGCTATACGTCACAGGTAGCTTGTACCCAATATAGCATTCCCGCTATACAAATATTTACAGTTATTATTTAAGACACATTACCGTCTTGATGACTACTTTTAACCTACCTGTAAAGATCTCAATATAAAGTCCCGTAGGTACTGTCGACGCAGAAAGCAGTCAGAAATAAACGATTATTGTGTAAGTACTTGTAAATAGATGTTAATAATGTAAATACTTGACTTACACGTAATTATAACTGTATTCGTATGTCTATAATATTGTAATTATTACCAGTGCTTTTACCAAAGTTAAGCAAATACCTACTTATATTTAAGAAATACATTATAACATTCCCTGTAATTTAGATATTTTTCACTTTTGATACTGGACCATTTTTTACCTTCACTTTATACATATTTATTTAGATCAAGCGATATGAGATGTCAAGAAACGTTAAACTACCGAATGTGTGTACTTTATGATTTCAATGTTAATTAAAAAAAGGAATTATCGCCTAGCTATTCTTAAAGATTACACTTTAAGAATACATACATTAATAAAGAAGAATACCTATTATTTATAGATTAACGATATGAAAACAGCCTATTTCAACGTGGAGTTAATTATATACTAGTTTAAGTACGTATACAGTACACACACGTACAGTACCGTTGATTTTATGAAAATCCGATCCTAAAGACATTATTGTCCACGGTGCCCACCTATTATACCATTCGTAAGTAGAAAACAAAAAAAATTAAACAGACCTAAAAACGACGAATGGTATACAGTCAAGTGCAAAAATAAGTATTTAAAGAATCCGCTCATAAATATGTTACGGCGTTCTTATTACACAGAATTAGAGTGCACTGGGACATATTTTTGAACATTTTTGTGTACACCTTATTTTGTCTTTAACTGTACAACATAACTTCAGTGGCCCATATGACAAAGCGTGCCACTATGGGGCGGTGAGCGGCAGCACTGTGCGGTCCAACGAACTGTCATAATAAAATTGTATAATTTCCCATTTAAAAAGTTGTAAATTGTGAAGAATTTAGGTACCTACCTTCGCTCATATAGTACCTACACATTTATATTATGTGAGGTGTTAATTGTTTACGTTTGTTATGAGAGCACAAACAAAAGCACCTAGACGACTATTAACAATAAACTGACTTCTATTATTTACATGTGTTAATTTAAATGTTTAAAATTACATTTTTTTACATTAAGTACTTACTGTATTGATTTCATTACCAACAAAACGGAGCATTGGAATTAAATACAATTAAAGGTTATGGTTAAAAACTATTTAGTTTCTACAAAGACTGATAAGTAAAAGTCAATTAGAATATTGTATACTAAGAAATTATATTTAATTAACACAATTTGCGATAGGTCTATTAGTTTAAGTAAAAGTAAATTATTCGTACCCCTTCATTTTTACCCAATATTAATAAAACCAAAGGTAAATAAATTATATGTGTAATATAATGGAGTTTTATTTTTAAAAAATCAAATTATAATATTTCTTGTACCTACCATGTGGACCTAAACAAGCTGACTTCACGTGGAACGTTAGGATAATATTTCCTATAGTGTAGATTCTATATCTTTTTGCTACATGTCATATTCATAATAATGATAAATTTCATCCAAAAAAAAAGCCACACACTGCCTCTGGAACCACGGACGAACGTAAAAAATCTCGAATAACCTCAAATTCCTGCCTCAAAACAAAACATAAGAAAAAGAAAAGAAAACCTGTTTGAATTCTTCCCGCGCAATTTGTTTTAAATGTTATTACACGATGCCATTTCATTACTAAACATCGTGCAAAATTGTTTTAAATCTAAATGAACTACATGTCAGATAGTATAAAGCAGCCTTAACGCTCTACAAAGGAAAAATTGTCTATGGTTACTTCACGACTGACATCTTTGACTTTTATCTGTTCCGTTCTGGGAGTAATTTTCTGCTGATTATTTTATAAAATCGCCGAAATATGGCGAAAAGAATCGCGCAGAGCAACATTTCCTGGGCTGCCTTGGCCGAAAGGGTCCCAGCGGAGCAGAGGACCAACCTCGCCGCCTTCAAAATTAAGTCCGATGGTTACCTCCGAAGGTTAGTTTTGTAGCTCTGTTACATAATTTTTAGTTGATTATGTTTGGTTAAAATTTTGTCCGTTTTAAGGGTGCTGGCGAACCCCCCGGAGCCCCCGAAGATCAACTGGGCTCTATACAAGCAGACCGTGCCTATTCCCGGCATGGTTGACACGTTCCAGAAGCAGTACGAAGCTCTGAAGATCCCGTACCCTGCTGACACGCAGACCGCTAAGGTGGACGCGCAATGGGCTGAGGTCAAGAAGGCCGTGGATGCCTTCATCGCGGCTTCCAACGCAAACATTGCGTCGTAAGTGTTGACTTTCATCTTATTAGAATGTTCAAATGGTCATATGCATGTCAGACTAAGAGAAACTAGTAACATGACATGTTCACTCGAAAATAAACATAAAAAGTATTATAATGTGTCCAGTTATATGGTAAAAATGTCTATAAGTAGAATTTATATTTTGATTCTAGACACAAAATTCTTATGAATTCTGAAATTGAAAATGGGGCTAGTACAACTGTATTGCTATGTTAAATTTATACCCGCTTTGCAGACACGTAGTGTGCCATTATCTATCTTTGAAATGATATTTTAAACAGAGCTACTTATACAGAGAATCTCTAAATTCTACCACACTTCAAATATTTTTGATCAATAGCTGAGCTATTTGTCTGATCTTTCCTCAAGATCTTTCCTAGGAATGTTCTAGATAGCTTGTAATAATTTACAGACAAATTGACCAGTTGCAGAATTCAATGACTCTAGTCTATCACTAACCTTGTCATTCTTTATTTCCAGTTACCAAAAGGAAATCAACGAGACCAAGGCTCTCCTGCCGTACGACCAGATGACCATGGAAGACTACAAGGATGCCTATCCCCAGGACGCGATCGATCCCCTCAACAAGCCCACCTTCTGGCCCCACAACCCCGAGGAACAGCTTGACTATGTCGACCCTAACAAACCTGCTGGTGGACACCATTAAACCAATCTTCGTAAGAGCTCTGTCATTCATAGAATCAGTATGGATTATTGAGCTCTGTGATACTGGGAGGCATTTTGGCATCAATTTGGTTTCTTGTTGATGGCAAAGTGAGTTAAAAATTCTGTATAATTTATGTAGGAATAAATGAATATGATCACCTTATATGTTTTATTTGTTTGCTTTACAACCCTTCTGCGTACAATTAGGCTAGGAAATGGCCTAAAATGGCGATGGCTATTATACTGCGGCAATATTGCCTAGTACTGCCTAGGGGAGTAGGGGAAATATTGTTAACCCTCATGAAGAACGAAAAGTCCGACCTATCTTATAAACATTTGAATGTTAACTTTTTGGATGCCAATGACTGATATATCGGAACAGCAGGTATAACCCCTAAGACTAAGTCAGTCCACAGAGCAATATATTATAGACCTATTAATATCCTATATCCATGTATAGATAGACCTGCAAGCACCTAGGTAAAGTTCAAATTCAGTTTTGACAATGGTCTTGTGGCGTCGAAGAAGTCAAAATGCTCTTAGAATATAACTATCCACAAGAAATAGTCTTGGACTACAGCAAACGATACATTGAAATCTGTATTTACCTTGCTGAACGCATTTACTGCCAGCGACTAATATAATTGTGTTCTGTTGACACTCTGTATTTTGAATTCAGTTAACACCTTCGCTAACGCATCGGATCTATTCGACCCAATGCAATTATGGTTAAAATATAATTCATTAACAAATTAAACATGATATAAATGGTATTGAGCAAAGGCACCTGAAGGAAATAATTAAAAATACTGACATGTGGAAAGTAATCACGTAAATAAAACAATCGAGTCCTTAATTAATATAAACATTTATTTGATGAAATTGCACATTTCACAGACTGCAACTAAACAGCTCAATGACAATGGGAATGTTCACTTTGAAGGACAGAATAAGAATGAAATCTACAGTACAAAGTCACTCACTTTCTCGTATAATTTTATCTAGTTTGTTTTGAGTTACTGAAAAAAAAAGATTCCAAACATCCTTATACTAAGATTCCTAATTTTACTAGTTCAGGCATTCCTATGCTTACAATGAAAGATTAAAATCACAATTTTGATATAGATGATACTTAAAAGTAAATCCAACAAGGTGTTCTTAAAATTAACTTTTGAAAATGTGTTGCATTTCAATTAGATTTCAATCATAAAAAAAAAACACTTTATTTGACCCCAAGTAATTGTAAATTTAAGTTTATTCTAAAATTATTATTCTAAGCACAACTATTTTCAAAAAAGACCGGGCGCATCTAGAAAGTTATGAGCTTATAAAATCATTATATATCAGATATTACATTATTTTTACTAGTGGGTATCAAATGGTTTCACTATTGCCAGTTGCACGAATATTTCACAGTTATGTACTAGTTGGCGGCTAATTAAAGTCGCCATTACATACATCGGAGGGTCAATGGTGTTCAAAAATATCTCAGCATGCATTCTAACGCTGTCACAATGGCATGCTCAGATATTTTTAAGTATCCTGGCCGCTCCAATGTATTTGGTGGTGACTGTACAGTCACCACATGGGAATGTTGAGCCACTTGGCAATGGATGCAATTTGGTCGTGTAATATAATGGGTTCGGTATTTTTCGTTAGTAGGCACGATGGCGACATGACCGATGTTTCCCGATGATATGTCAGTCAAATACGAATCTTTGTTGCGTCAAAATTTCAGTGTGTCTATAATAAAAATTTCTTCGTCTACAAGAATTAAGGGTTAGTCATCGGCCATTATTAGACGCTAGATGTCGTTGTTCCTAGAGGAAACTGGATAACGACATTTCTTCATAGATTTGTCTAAAATCGTTTAGTAATTTATTCATATTTGCTTCAAATCGGAAGCCATGATTTATCTCATATTAATAGGCGAGGTATTTTTCCCATTCATATTTATATAATGTTATCGAGGCATGTTATCGAGCAATTTTAAATTATTTTTTTCATTGACAGAGACAAATGCTTATTGCTGTCTTTATTATCATTCGTTACAGCTCAGTTGACGTTAGTTGAAAACTTATGTAATGTAACCTTTGTAGAAATATGGTTTGACAATCTACCCATAATCCTATAATCTGTCAGTAGCCATGTAATGCCTGACTGAAATTCTAATTTTGAAAAAATACCTGTCAGTGACAGCTGTTAAAAGGAAAGTGAACGAAATTGCCATCAGGGCTCTGAAGTTGGATTGACGTCTCCAGGTCTAACGCGGATGTTATAACGTAACTATAGTAACGTCAGCTTCCAGAAAAATAGCGTACAATAATTGGTTAGACATTTTTGTTATTACGTAACCATGGTAATGTCACCTTCTGAAGAATAAGCGAGCGGTCATTGGCTAACCGTAGCAACGACCTCCCATTGGTCAGCAGAGTTCGGCCGAAGTCGTGATACCAGCCTCATAAGAGTTCGGAACCCGATTTGTATTATTCGACCAAGTTGCGAACAGTGGCAAGTGGCTCAACAATCCCGTGTGGTGACTGTACATGGCTCAAAAATGTTAAGGTCAATACCAGATGGGAGCCTTGTCAGTTTTTGTGTAAAATCGCAAACATTGATCAACAGTATTAACTCAAAATTCATGTATTTTTTCTTAACCATTTGACCGCCACAGTCTACTATAGACGACAACAGAAAATCGTGACTACGACAGCAATGACGGCACTGACCGACAGCAACGCCAATGCAGTAGGAATTTACCCGAGAAGCCGTAAAGTTTAATTTCGCTTAAATAATCGTGTACGCATGGCGTTTAGAGCTCAGGATATTCTTTCACCGTCTGGTGGTCAAAAGGTTAAGTGTTATGACTACAAAGTCCGTAGGTATCGAATATACCTTAACCCTTTTTTTTTGCAATCAACATCCTGATATTCATAATCAAATACCTTCTTCAAATATTTTTCGATCCAATATTACCAGGACAATTGAGCAGTGAAGCTTGTATTTAGTTGGGTCATTTTCAATCCGAAAAACAAAAGTTGTCCACTCGGTGGTCAAAAGTTAACAGCTTTTATAAATCTATGTTATAATTTGATTGCATAGGGCGATAGACCTGGGAACCTAGTTGTAACGTAAATTGTTTTATCCCAAAATTAGTACAGGAATTCCTTAACTTTAGGTATGTCCACCGAAAAGACGATAACCTAAATATGACAATGACCCAGTTGTCTCAAAAGGATTAGCAAAAACATACATGAATTTTGAGACAACACTGTTTCGATCCAAGTGTAATATGGTGCAACTCTACGAGCCCCGATGCATATGTTCTCGTCCAGTTAGACAGTTTTTCGAGATAGTCCCGTTCATCCGGGGGAAAAGGTTTAGAGACAAAACCTTCACTATTCATTAGTAGGTAGGTAGGTAGTAAAATATTTGGACTTAATAAATCAGAATAATAAAAAAAACTATTTTACGAGAGGTACTTTTTTAAATTCTTTCCACAATTTTTAATTTTGTAAATAATCAATGAATGTAAAGAACGCCATTAATATTAAAGACGACATGGTACACCACCATGGTGCACTGCGAATTTTGCGTCAAGCTTATAAGCGCGGAATTACAGTGGTGAACGAAAATATAATTTAGACACTGGTTTGTTAAAATCGATTTATTAAACATCAAAAGCGTACTTCAGATTGTTGTGTCTCTTGAAATGTAGTACATTAACCATGACTAACGTTTATACAATTTATCATTAGCATAATGTGATCATTTTTAAAATACGCAAAAATTTGTAAAAATTTTTCGAACTAGACGAACTCAACTGCATCGGGGCTCGTAATCGGATTTGGTTTTCAACATAATCCTAAAAGAATGTTCTAGAGCCTTCTAGCGTGTTCTACTTGGGCATGAACTTGGCGGGCGGCGGCTGCGCGTACATGTTGTAGTAGGAGGCGGCGGGCGGAGGCACGCTGAAGTTGCCGGCGGCGGGCCCGGCGGCCGCGGTGAAGCCCGGAGCACCCGTGGAGGCTCCTGGAGACAACAACATTTTACTTTAACACGTTCGCCTCCGGTACTGTTTCACTAAGTGCTAATACTGAGAGAGGAGTATGCTAAGTGTTAGACTAAGGGACAGAATTAAACTGAGTGATATAAGGGCGAAAACTGGTGTGACAGATGTGACATACACGGTGAAGAGACTCAAATGGAAATGGTCAGGTCACACATTACGCAGTAAGAAAAACAAATGGGCAAAAGATGTCACTGTGTGGTACCCTCGAGATGGAAAAAGAAAGCGAGGAAGGCAAAGAAAAATATGGGAGGATGAATTAAAAACAGTGGCAGGACCAACATGGATTAGAAAGACAACGAACAGGAAACTTTGGAAAACCCTAGGGGAGGCCTTTGCCAAACGGCAATCAGATTAGTAATTAAGATTAGTGAATATAATGTTTTAGTAGATAAGTTTAATCTGAATAAAGGCTTATTTTATTTATTTATTTATTTATTTATTTAATACTATGCCATATGAAAAGATTCTACTTCTATGCCGGCGACACAGCACTGTGTCAAAAACGTTCGTATTTCGATGCCACTGGCATAGGAGTGAGAACTTGATTAATGCTAGTGGCATAAGAATAAGATTACTTTGATCACGTATGTGTGTCACTGGCATAGGAGTACAGTTTTTTCGGTCACATATGTGTGTCACCGGCGTCGAACGTGTTAAGGTCTTCGCACATTAAGTCCCAGTGTATTCATATTTATTTATTTCTATAACAATAATACATTGTGTTAGAAAACCTTATGATTAATTACATGCTTATAATATAAATTAAAAATAATTAATTATTGTTGGGACATGTCAAAAGGGCAAAATAAAAAAAAAACTAAAAAGTATTATGAGTAAAAAAAATTAAATAAAGAGAATAATAATAAAAATAACATGTCATCCCATATAAATCAAAAACAGTACATAAAAAAACAATAATAAGATCATTTAGGTATATAATTCAAGATTAATTTTATGTCAGTTAAAAACAAACAAATTATAAAAATTAATTATTACTTTGAAAAAATTCCTCTACTGAATAAAAACATTTTGCTTGCAAAAATGATCTTAATTTAGTTAAGTACTTACACAAGTACAAATTACCTACAGTTAAATTTAAATTTTGCTCATTAGTCATCATCATCATATCAGCCGAAAGACGTCCACTCCTGAACATAGGCCTTCCCCAAAGATTGCCACAATGGCCGGTCCTACGGCACTCGCATCCGGCGGACTCCTGCGACCTTCACCAGGTCATCAGTCCACCTTGTGGGGGACCTACCCACGCTACGCCTTCCGGTAGGTGGCCGCCACTCAAGAACCTTCCCGTCCCAACAGCCATCGGTTCTACGCTCATTAGTATAGAGTAATTTTAAAAATTTAAATTATTTTACACATTACTACATTCGTTGTCATTTGGTCTTACTATTACGTTATTTCCTTGCAAAATAAAGCACAGTAATATGTTCGATTACTAACTAAATATTCATGCACATTATAAAAACATTCGTTAACTAAAAATGTTTCAGATGTTTTTTTAAATTGGGTTAGATTTTGCAGTTCTTTGATAGAGTTTGGGAGGTGATTGTAGATTTTTATAGTCATAAAATGTGGGCTATCTGTTACAAGTTTTAATTTGAAAAGGGCAATTTTAGTTGGTTAACGTTACGGTTATTTCTTCTGATTTGGGTTGTATCTTGGTATGAGTATAAATCTAAGTGTTTCCTAACGAATTTACATGACTCGAATATATGACATGGAATATACATAGAAGCAACGGTCAATATTTCAAGATTAATAAAATGGGGTTTACATGATTCCATCTCATCTATGTTTACAAGAATTCTGATGCACTTTTTATGCAGAATAAATATTTTTTCCATATCTCAACTATTTCCCCATAGAACAAGGCCATACGATATTCGCGAATAAGCATATGCATAATATGCTGCAAGGGATGTCTGTAGACTCGTGACTCGCTTTAGATGCCGAAGGGCGAATTTAAAAGATGATAATTTATTTGACATATGTTGTTTCCAGCTCATATTAGAGTATAGTTCTATTCCTAATAGGGTGGCAGTGCTCGCGATATCTAGTTTAGAATTATTATATTTATAGTCTAATGACAATGATGATTTTTCATGAGGTTTAAATTGGATAATATTTCTTTATTTATATTGAGCTCTAGGTTATGGGAATGTAACCATAAAGTAATTTTATCTAAGGTTAACTGTAATTTATTCTGCGCTACCATAGTAGTAGCACATGGAAACAGTATTGAAATATCATCTGCGAAAAGCATGCTATGTTGGTCCAGTATCTTCGGGAGATCATTTATGTAGATGATAAATAGAATACAGCCGAAGACGCTGCTTGAAAGTTGATTGGCCCAGTTACCCTTCTAACAATAATAAATAAAATAAATAAATAAATATCTTGGGACATCTTACACAAATCGACCTAGTCCCACGGTAAGCTCAATTAAGGGTTGTGATGTGGGTATCAGGCGACGATATATATAATAGATAGATACATATAGATACTTAAATACATAGACAGCCATGACCAAGGAACAAACATTTGTGATAAATAAATACACAAAGAATGCCCTCGCCGGGATTCGAACCCGGAACCTCCAGCTTCGTAGGCAGGGTCACTACCAACTAGGCTACGGAGGCTGACTTGATGATTACTTGTATAAATTACATTTGTATGTGTACTTTGTAATAAATATTACTTTGTAATAAATATTACAAAGTACACATACAAAAGTAATTGGAAGGATTGTCTGGAATCTGCAATGGTATCCAACTTGATAGGTATAGAACAAAATGAAGTATTAACCTTTTTAATGATTTAACTCTCAGCTGTGCCTTGGCTTTGGATCCAAGCTTGATGCTAATATATATTATCAATTGTTGGCGTCCAGGAGTTTAGATCATTCTCTAAAATTTATTATATGCGAGGTTGCAGAGTACCCGGTATTTTATTTATTAAAATCTACATAGTAGATACCCTTCTAACAATAATGATGATAAAAGCTCATAGTTTTTAAACAAGCCATAACTTACCTCGTCCCCTCCCGCCTCTAGGCGCCCCGCGTCCCCTAAACCCGTTGTCCTGCCGGAAACCATCTCGGTTGCCGAAACCACCGCCGTCCCGGTTACCGAAACCACCGCCACCGTCGCGGTTACCGAAACCGCCGCCGTCCCGGTTGAAACCGCCGCGGTTGCCGAAACCGCCCTGGTTGTAGCCGCCGCCGTTGTCGTTGCTCGAGTTGTTGTCCCATCGTGAACCT
>JALPQI010013403.1:0-39820 GCA_025490895.1 Thaumatotibia leucotreta | reverse complement strand
TTATGATAAAGAATTTCATGCATTTGAGTAGAATTTAGGAAAAATAAAACTACGTAATACACATTTTTGAAACTTCACACAACCGTTATTAAATTCGACACACAATTTTCCTGCATTCATATTGCATTGCACAAAACGTACCTACCACCAGTTGCATTCTTTCCCGCGGCAGAGTATTTCATACTTGCTTGTGGTTTTACTTAATAATGTCATTAAAGCTAATTTACCTACTTTTCATGGATTTTCAGTCGCTTACCCTTGAATTGCCGATAATCGATTATTTCAATAACAAGGCTTATTTTTTATTTGTACAATATAAAATAGTGTACCATACCACGGGGTCGGGTATAATATCATGAATTGTAATACTTTACTTTCTAAGTTTAAAAATACAGTAATTACAGACTTAATTTAAGCTTTCATGATTATCACTCTTATTTTAACGACAAACTGCATTTAATCGCGTAAACTAGTTGCGGTGAAAATAGCTAGTTTTCTACGTATTTAACTCAAATCAAAATATTTTATTACGTACCAGAATCGGTTTACATATAGGTATTTTGTGGCCGGCACCTCCTGGTAAGTAAAGCAATACTTGTGTTAGGAGGCACCGCACTTTCCTAACGGAACTTATTCAGTTACATTATCAGTATATGATAACTTACAAAATATTTATAAATAACTATCTATTACTAATTTAGGATATCGCCAAGATTATTATTAGTTAACTGAACTACATTTTGTAATACAATTTTACACAAGGAAATTACCGTAACGCCTTTACTTACTCAACCTTGTATCATCATCAGCCTATGATAGTCCACTGCAGGACGTTGGCCTCTCCTATTAACTATGCGTAGAGATGCATTAGGAGGTGAATGCCCATAATCGCCACGCTGGGCAAGCGGATTGGCGATCACAGTAATGTGTCCACTATGATGACGCTGCTGCCCATCATCAATATTTATCAAATAATGGTCAGTGACTCTTCAATCCCTTAGTCGACTCTTACGACACCCGCAGGAGGAGTTGGGGTGGTGACAAATGTATTCTTACTGCCGTCACCACACGGCAAGATTATTATTACCTACTTAACTGAACTACATTTTGTAATACAATTTTACACAAGGAAATTACCATAACGCTATTACTTACTCAACCTTGTATCTGCTACACTCATTTAAAGGAAAAAGGGTCAAAATTCTTAAAAAACGTGACACAGTTGTGATTTTTGTATGAGATGATGTTTTGTTTCCAATTTTTGATGTATGGATTGAAATCTAGCGTGAAAAAGAAATACAAGTGCACAGGATTTTTTTTATAAACTGAGTCGAGACAGCAACTAGAAGCGTGACAGAATGAATATGAAACAAGACAACGAAAAGAATTTTGACCCAAAAACACCCGAATTAATTGTGAAAGAAAAGTGACATTCCCATGAATTTATTGCTTTACCTACCTGCTAACCTATACAGGGTATTTTTTATATTTCCGTTAAATTGGACAGGTTACTTGGGACATTAAAAGAAGTTGCCTGGTATATCGGCTTTTGTCAATATTTTTTTTGTTTCCATACATAATAATTAAAATGACAAATGTGAGAGAACTATTCAGAATAAGATCTCAGGTCAAAATAAGTAACATTAAGATGTAATAAAGGTTGCAATACACTTGTTCCGTTATTAAACTTATTTTTTTAATAACTCAATAACAGTAAGAGTTAAGACACTAGTTTCTTAGAGGAATTGATTATTTTTTACCTAAATAAGCTTCCTTTTAATTTTAAGGAAATCAATAAAAACACCGTGTAGTGAACAACCTTTTTCTATTTTCACGGTAACGTCCGGATTCATCTTTCTATCTCAATGGGAAAAATGAATTCTGACGTTTCCGTGAAAAGCTATACAGGGTGTAAGTCTAATACGGGCGAAGCTCGTAACGGGTGTTAGTTTAGGCCATAATAAGTACATAAGATAAATTTTACTTAAAATTAGAGCAACATGACTCGAGTTAAACACTAGTTGAAAGCCGATTGCAAAACTAGATGACACCACACTAGTTTCTTAGAGAAATTACGACGATATTGAGTAGGTAAATAACTGTTACTCTAACTCAAATACAACATGTGGCCAATGACTGTCCGATAATAAATGACAAATAAACAGAATTATTCCATTATTCTCATATTTACTGGACACATAATATCAACGTTATTCTTTCTGACAGTGAAAAATTGATCGAACAAATGTAATCATCGGTTGACGATCAATATTCACTTTACAAACTATCAATATCGAATAACCGATAAGTATTTATTATTCACAACAACGCAATTTGTTTTTAAATTATTTATTCAAAATATAAAACTTAGGTCAAGGGTATAATACATATGTCTATCACTTACTGAAGCTTTCTTGGCTGTATATTATCATCGATTTAACCCAAATTTCAGCGAATTTTCATAACTCTCTCTTGATTATTGTCTAATTTTAGAGGGTTCATTTATGAACTTTTAGTATGGAATGGACATCCATTTCGAGAAAAAAATTCTGGTTTTCCATACATACCCTGTGATATTAATAGGGGGAAATGTATGGAACAACAGACTTTTTGAACCTAAGAATTAACCCTCTAAAATTTGAACAGTGAACAAAAAATCACCCTGTTTGGTTGCTGTCATCGATATTGGTCGATCTTTTTAAATTACCTAAACAATTTTTCAACTAAAAAAAATGCTGACAAAATGCTATATGTATTGTTTTCTTCCCATACATCGAAACCGTAAAGGTCTCAGGAAGCTAATAACTAAGTAGTAAGTTATTTACTATAATTAAAGTAAGTTTCATTTTCAAAGGTATTTATTTACATAGTTATCTAATAAGTTTAATAAAATAGAGATAATAAATAAAGTTTATTATCTCTATTTTATTTAGTATTGCTATATGTAAATCATTTAATATTGGTTGAGGGAGCGCATAAAAAAAAAGAATATAATAAGGGTCCACGGAAAGAACATGTTTAATCCTTCTAAAAGTCAGGACCAACTTGCACAATAATCTTATAAGTAAGGTAGATTTTTCTTCTGAAATTTGAATTGACTAGACATGTTATTTCCCGTTTCATGTTAACTCCTCCTGCGGGTGTCGTAAGAGTCGACTAAGGGATTGAAGTGTCACTGACCATTATTTGACTAAAGATTGATGATGGGCAGCAGCGTCATCATAAAGGACACATTACTGCGATCGCCAAGCCGCTTGCCCAGCGTGGCGATTATGGGCAATTACCTCCTAATGCGTCTATACGCATAGTTAATAGGAGAGGCCTACGTCCAGCAGTGGACTATCATAGGCTGATGATGTGTTATTTCCGTGGACCCTTTAATTACTGTAAATATTTGGTGAAAGGGCCGATTCTCTACGGCAACACGGCTACGCTGTTTAATACAAAAACTAGTCAGGAAAAAAAATATTCACGTAAAAATCTAAATTAGTTTAATGCATGCAGCTTTGCAGAGGATTTCCTGAAAAATGAAATATTTTGTGTAAACGAAATACTGTAATCAAAGGCAGCCAGTTCCAAAAATCGCCAATTTTATTGAATAAACTTCAGAAAATATTTATCGCAAAAGTATAATAAATGCATAATGAAGTACATAGGTATATACTTATAATAAGCACAAAATACACATTTCACGTTATAATGTGCTATAATATCTATACAATATTACGTTGGTAGTATAAAAACTCTATAGTTTTTTCTTTGTGATGTGTAATATAAAATATTAACGATGCATATTCTCAGAAAGTGCTCTTTTTCGGAAACAAGACGTTTTGTAATAGATTCCTAGATTTCCAGTTGGTTACATTTCTCTTCCGAAATGGCTACAAGCAGCTAGAAGGTGTTGATACATTTTCTCGCCAGTTTGCCTGCGACCACGGACGTAACGTAATGCCCAAAACGTCAGGGTAAAATTGAACGTAAATTTACGCGATTAAGACACGTTTGTCGTTAAAATATGAGTGAAAGTTTAAATCAATGTATAAAAGCGTGTAAGATATCACTAGAGAATGGTTTATTAAAATAACTTAAAGGTTTCTTTCAATCCGTTATCGAGATATCAGCTCTGAAAGTCGTGAAAAATGCACCTGACTTCCCCTTAATTTTTTAAAAACTACAAGGTATAGGTACAATTCTACAGAAATGAGGTGATGTGTATTAATAAACTATTTCAATGATTTTGTATTTAATCGAAATATCTTCTGTCAGAGTTTTTGAGATAGGTTCATTTTTTTTTACGTACAATGCGTGCAGCGAAACTTTCCTTAGACAATTTATGTCAAATTTAAAATTCATATATAACATCATAAAAAATAGGGTATGCAATCCCGGGATTTAAATATATGCAATCCTGGGATTGTATAATGTTAAATCCCGTGATAACATTCCCTAATACAAGAAAAGTCCGCGCACCTACAGAGTGATTTTTATTCACCTGCAAAATTTTAGAGGGTTAATTCTGAGGTCATTATAGGGTTGAGGTATTATGTATATCGTCGCATGGTACCCACAACACAAGCCTTAATTGTGCTTACCGTGGGACTAGGTCGATTTGTGTAAGATGTCCAAAGATATTTATTTATTTAATATGTCCCCAGAATTAACCCGGAAAATTGGCCGTTGAATAACAAACCACCCTGTATACTACACAGGTACACGTATGACACGTATACGTGTAACACAGGGTATTCATTTATACAATGTTAGTCAGTAATACTAAATAGTGTTTCTGACAGTACAAAGACTAAGCTCAAAGCTGTAAGCTCTACATGCTCTGAGCTTTGTGTAAAGTTTTCGGGTAAAGCTAAATACGAAACATAAGCTCTATTAGAGATTATAGGTGAAGCCTTTGTGATAACGTACGCTTTCTACCTTATTACGAGTATTACATATTATTTATTTATCACAACTAATGTAAATACTACTAATACTAGTCATATACCTACCAAAAAAAACATACTAGAAGTTTACCAATGCACAGTCAATTTCATGATTATCACCATTAGTTTATGTTATCACTCATATTTTAAAGACAAACGGGTCTTAATCGCGTAAGAGTCAGGATATAATTAAACGTAAGATTACGCCATTAAGACCCGTTTGTCTTTAAAATATAAATTATACAAATGTTTTTTACTATTTAGTATCATAATTTTGTATCGGTTCATACAACGCATATCCTTACCAAATTTCATTACTGTAGTATTTATAGCAGGGTAAATCTGACAAGTAAGAATGACCGACAGATGGACATAACGAATCTATAAAAGACACTGGTCTCACCACGAGCTACTAAGCTATGAACTATCGAACATTAAGAAAAATAAAAGAGACACGGTGATAGTCGCCCGGCGGTGATAGCTGGATGCTTAGCTAAGTTGCCAATCGCTAACGCTTAGTAGCGTATCGTAGTTTTCCCTCATTGTCACTGTTTCATATTAGTGCGACAAAAACAGTTAGTGTCCTTTCGTTTACGATTGACGATTAAGCGTTAGCCATTGCCCATTGGCAACTTATCTAAGCAGGCTGATAGCTGGGCGAGTATCGCCGTGTCTCTTTTATTTATTTACACGAGAGTGCGTATCTATTGTTCGTGTTTATAGCCCATAGTTCATAATCATAATCAAATTTTATTGCTTTCATGTAAGTATAAGGATCTTAAATGATATTACAGTTCATATGAACCCTGTAAGGGCACAGCAATTACATGAAGTGCTTAATTGTATATATAGGGAGGCATGCATTACAGCTATGTGTTAATACTGTTAACTACACAACAAAATTAAATAGTCAGATATACATTCACAGCTTAGTAGCTCGCGATGAGACCAGTGCCTAACGGATTATTATAATATTTCCTTACCTGGAAGTGGAGTAACGAAGCTTAAATCCGTGTAAGCTAGCACCTAGCACATTAGTGCATTAAGCTGAACTAGGGACGTAAAGCCAAATGGAAAATGTGAGCTGATATGAACCTGTTGCTCTGTTTTCAAGAATATCTTTCCTATTACGATGCATTCTACGAAAAAGTCCACCGATGTCCCTTACGAACACGGTTTTTCTCAAAATTGTGGGTTTATCGAAGTTCTCTTTCGTGACCACAGGAGTCGAAAATTGCTGAACAAAATATAAGTGTATCAACTAATAACTCGGACGAAAACTCAAATTATCGGAATATACACGCGTTTGTTCGGGATAGCTCATGGAATGCTCCTTATGTAAGTAATGTGGGTCGATTGCAAAAAATATGTCCCGGTGCACTCTAATTCTGCGTAACAAGAACGTCGTAACATATTTATGAGCGGATTCTTTCGATACTTATTTTTGCACTTGACTGTACAAATTTTTTGCAATGTACCCCCATTACTGTATGCCTAGGTCAGAGGCCTGAGTAGACGCTGAAGCGGAGCGTCAAGCGGAGCGTGCGCGGGCGTCCTTGACAAATGCAAACGTATTAGTAAGTTACTAAGAAAGAATACGTTTGTCACCACCCCAACCTCTTCTTACGGGTGTCTTAAGAGCAGACTAAGGGATTGAATTGTCACTGACCATTCGTGATAGAATATTGATGATGCGCAACAGCGTCATCATAGTGGACGGCTGCGATCGCCAATCCGCTTGCCCAGCGTGGCGATTATGGGCATAGGGCTACACCCAGCAGTAGACTGGGATAGGCTAATCATAATGATTACGTATGCCTAGGTCTAAGGCCTGAGTAGACTCAATCAGGAAGCCTTTTTTGAAATTCGAACACTCGAATCTTTCGTTCGAAATTGAATAGAAACGATGAAATGCTATTTTTGAGATTCGAGTGATCGAAAGTTCAAAAACGACTGGGGTTGATCATTCGTATTCATCATAATTCATCTTCATCATTTCAGCCAAAAGACGTCGACTGCTGGACATAGGCCTCCCCCAATGTTCGCCAATATCACCGGTTCTGCGCTGCTTGCTTTCAGCGGGTTCCCGTGACATTTAAACCATATTCAGTTCTTTTAATTTAAAATTAGGTAAGTAGGATAATAACGTAAGTTTAAGTTTACGCGATAAAGACCCGTTTGTTAAAATATGAGTGATAATCGTGAAAGTTTAAATCAATATAAATATTTAGCGGCTTGCTAAGTTAGGCTTCATGAATAAGGGGGTTAGGTATTTAATTTTAATTTTATTTTCTTTATTGGGGAAATAACAGATACAGGCCAACAGTATTTACAGGCAGGATGAAAATGTTACGCATAGCCTACATCCTAAGACAATTCCCACTAGGAAGTCTGCTAGTAGTTTTGGGATGGCATTGCGATCGTAACTAAAAATACAGAATTATTCTGTTCTTATTCTAAAACTTAATACACATGCATTCACTTATTCTAAACATTTTAAGCTAAACAGTATAAGTTATAAAACTACTTAAGAGATAAGAGCATTGGGTAAGGGGTAAGGGTATTCCTTACACTAACGCCATGCATCCATCGCCGTATCTTCATCTCTGCAATCAATCTGGATGCAGGATACAATAATGATGGAAAGCACCCGTCAATAGGCTTAGAGCGTTAATTGATCGTGGCTATCGCGACGAAGCCTGTGACCCTACCGAAGACTTCGAAATCGTGCAGAGTCCACCAGGATAGCTCGGTCAAAATTCTTTTCATTGTCTTATTTTGTATCCCTAAAAAACGTGACGCACTGGTGATTTATGTATGAGAAGATCTTTTGTTTTCAATTTCTAATGTATGGATTAAAATCTAGCGTGAAAAAGAAATATAAGTGCACCGGATTTTTTTACATACTGAGTCGAAACAGGGACTAAAACCGTGATAGAGTGGTATGAAACAAGACAACGAAAAGAATTTTGTCCAGCTACCACCGTCTTACCCGTTAACCTGCCGCTAAATAGTAGTGTTTGAACTGCTGTGTTTCGGTTTGGGGTAAGATAGCCGGTGTAATTACTGGCATAGAGGCAATCTATGTAAGTCCTCAGGGTAGGCAGCGCATAGGCGATTTTTTTATCACTATGTCCATGGGCCTCAGTTCCCGCTTTTTTTATTAGGTAGGCTGAGAGCTCAAGGTGCTTAGCCAAGTTGCCAATCGCTAACGCTTAATCGTCAATCATAAACGAAAGGCTAACTGTCTTTGTCGCACTAATAAACAGAGAGGGAAAACTACGATACGCTACTAAGTGTTAGCGATTGGCAACTTGGCTAAGCATCCAGTTGTCTACCTTCGTCACATAATAAAAAGTCGAGGGTTTGTCTCTCTTATTCTAATGACGCCTTCTTTGGAATGACAGAGAAAAATCCTCGCAAACGAATTTCGATTTTCGCGGTAATAGGCCTGCTATCAATCGGGGGCGATGACCCGAGTATCGTGGGAGGTGGGCAGAAATAGAAATGGTAGTAAGGCTTGTCGTCTAAAAATAGGAATATTGTACGCAAGGGACGTAGGCAGTTGACTTATTAGTGGTTATTATTAATTATTAACTATATTTAGTAACTTACGGCCTATTTCACAATAAGCGCATAAATATATATCCATCAGATCCAATTATCATTTTCTCTAGTTACTTGTATTGTATTCTGGCCATTTTTTCCGCAACTTGATATCAAATGTGCCCATTTTGCGTGGTTCTAATGCTGGCCTAGTACTTGTTGGAGACTTCACATTCACACTTAAATTTCTTCGCAGGTGTATGCAGATTTCCTCACGGTTTTTCCCTTGACTAAATAATCTTTTGACTATTCACTTTTAGATACATGATTACATGAAGATTTTCATGAAAAATCCATCCAAATCATTATTCCCGTAAACAACTAAAGCCATTTACTTTGTCAACATGTTACACAATAACAAAAGCCGATCACATTTCCAAAAATAAGACACAAAAGAAAACAATACTCCTGCGAAATCGGGAGCGTAATTAATAACGGTGTCCCGGATATCAATTGGGGGCGGAACAATGCCTCCATCCGTCACGGCTTGTTGCCGGATCACGGGAGTCAAGCGTGAGTGGCTTTATACAGCCTCCGCTAATAATATTAAGCAATACAAACCCTATTTTCCAACAAAGGAAAAGAGAAATAGTACACGTACAAGCTGAAGTGGCATTGGGCAGGCCAGATTGCACGCAGAGCAGATGGTCGATGGGGTCGAAAAGTGATCGAGTGGAGACCACGGCTAGGCAAAAGCAGCGTAGGACGTCCACCCACAAGATGGACAGACGACCTTATGAAGGTCGCCGGGATACGCCGAATGCAGGTCGCATCTAACCGGTACATGTGGAGGTCCAGAGGGGAGGCCTATGTTGAGCAGTAGAGGTCTTATGGTTGAGATGATGATGGTGATGACACGTTCAGATGAGATTTAAAAACGGGGAGAGATTTAGCAAAAACAAACGGAACGGAAGGTGAAGGAGTTGTAAAATTTTTAAGTAGATGAAAGAGGAGTAAGAATGTGAGAGCACCTGATAAAAGAGAGATATTTAAAATGCTCTTTAAAATAAACGGGAGTGGCGGAATTGAAAAGCAAGCTATAAAAGAAGGAGGACAAAAATGTGATAGTTACGACGACGACCAATTGGGAACCATTTGAGCTGAGAATTATAGTGAGAGACATGGTCATACTTGCGCAAGCCAAATATAAAATATATTTTTCCTAACTAGTGCGAAAGAATGAGCTTCCCGCACGCTTCGCGCGCGGTAATTTCTCTTTTTGACGCACTAAACTTGTTATAAAAAAAGTCGTCCCTAAAGGTGCAATCAGACCAAAAGAGCATTCACTGTTCTATCCCCCGCTCTAAGAAATCAACCAATCACGTTTTGTGTAACGATCGAATTTCGTAGAGTGGGGGGTTAGAATAGCGAATGTTCGTTTGGTCGGAATGCACCTTTACACGGACAAAAACTTTTTTTTACTCGGGTGATTGTCGCCCCCATTTCACTCGGGCTCCAACTTTCACCCTCGCCGAAAAAAAGTTTTCCCGCACTAGTTAGGAAATGTACTATTTTGAAAGGAACATAAAGGTCAGAAAAAGATAGGCTTGAATATGCTTATTTGTGATGTTACATACTTACGAGTATTGTTATTTACTTGGACTTCCATCTAGTCCAAAGAAAGCTTAATTATCAAATGCTTTACAACTAAGCCTAATTTAGATAAATTTATCTCGAAGTTACTTCTGTCATAAGAAAAAAAAAATTATCGATAAAATAATATCTAGAGGAAGTCCCTAGCAAAATTTTGTTCGTGCCACCGTGACTTCTATGTCAGGCATACTATCGCGAAAATCGAAATTTGTAAATTTTGAGGGTTAAATTCAAAATATTTCAAAATATTTATTGTAAGATTATGCATGTCATTAAAGTTGTTACAAAATAATATTGTGAGTGTCATAAGCAACCGTCTTGCGGTATACAATATGTGCTTACAATCTAAATAACATAAAAATAAAAAGCAAATATCATTAATTAAAAAAAAAAATGAGTAAAATACCCACTTAAATTACGTATTTCACAAATTGATTTATACAACAACATAAAATTAAATAAATTTCTAAAATAAAATTATTATTTATATATTACTACAATTACATTTACATTTATATATTACTACAATTACATTTACAAAATAATAATTATTAGGTCATTTACATGTCAACTACTTATTGATTTTATTTTTAAGAAAAAACTATCTAATGTATAAAAACATTCAGCCAGCAGAAAGGTTCTAAGTTTATGTAAGAACATATTTAATGGAAGTTCTGTCCATGGGATAGGAAGTGAATTATAAATTTGGACAGCCATATCGTCGGGTGAGAATGCAATTGTGCTATACGCCACTTGCCTTGGTTTAGAGGAGAGCGAAATGAAACAAAAAAAATATTTCTTGGAATGTCTTATAATTTTGCAATATTTAACTTAACTGGCACTTTAGTATATTAATTTACTATTTTTTGTTATATACAATTAATGTTTAACTTATAATAGTCCTGAGATATAAGTAGTTTTATAATTGCCATATCCATATTAGTAAGAAAATGTTTAACATGCTATGTATGATATGACACAAAGTTATGGATGTGTCACAAAATGTTAGTGCAATGTCAAGAAAGGTAGATATTAAAAGCAAATTGTTTATGCAAATAAAAGTTATTTTACGACTAAATTTATTTCAAGTCAAGACGATAATTTATCTCGAATATGAAGACATATTAATTATTCAAGTGAATACCTATGGTGCCAACATTGATTTCCAATATTTATGTGAATCATTTTTTTACATTCTTGTAAATAAGTACCATATAACAGGTGACCTTCTCTATTTTGTGAAATGATAAGCTTTTCAACGATATCTAGTGCTAATGTAAAAAATATCGATGAGAACAGCTTATAATACGCGCATACGTTTACTAATGAATGACATATTAACGTTATTATTTCTTATCAACGAATACTATTACAGTTTAAGTACCTAAATACACGCTCTATAAATTAAAAGACATGTCATTTAATATGTACTTCAGGAATAGTGACCGAGGCCTCCTGTGGCCAGGACTTAAATGGCATGACATGGCAGGAAAACAGGAGGTCGCTGGATCGATTCCAGTCGTGGTCATAGGGGGTTCGGTCACTTTTTCTGTAGTATAATATATGTCATTTCATACAATTTATGGTTAGGTACTCGTAATTATAAATATTATTTGTTTATTTGTTTAATATATATCATACAACATTACAGCTTACGCCAATGCGTTGTTTGACAAAGTACATTAAAAACAAAACTAAGAAAATATAATGACATACATTAATTAATATCCTCGCAGAACTTTAATAAACGGGGTTTCAATGTGGATGGCTTCTCATGAAATAAGTCGCAGTAAGGTAAAATAGTTAAAAGTTTGTTGAGCAAGACACGTCCGTGTGGGATTGGGGAAAATTGGTGAGCTAATGTGCGGGCCGTCTCCTCAGCAAGGAGGTGATGGTTTCGGCTGCGCAAGTATTTATCGGGAACGAATAAAGCAATGGTCCTAGTAGTCAATTCCGTGCAATCCGAATCGCCCCTAAGAATCTGACAAATAATGTAAAGTAAGTCATAAGTGCGCCTAACCTGTAGGAAGTTGAAACCTAATGTACCGAGTAAGAATTTGGTGGGGTAGAGGAAAGGGTAATTATGTATTTATACCACCAACTTATTAAGATAAAAGCTTGAAGTATGAATGACACAAATCATTATAAATCAAACCTACCTTCCTTATTGACATTTATCAAAAGAGAGGGTAGGTAAAAAAGTATCGAATCGATACAATCAAATCGATTAATGGATTATGTCACAAAAATGTTGATCGGTTAGTCGCTTGTCACACTGATAAATAGGCTGTTAACCGTAAATTTGTGTCATGTCCGGACATGGCACAATATTGTAATCACTATTTATTGCGGTTTGGGGATATGGCACAAAAATATATTTTTTTTTTTTAATATAAAATAAGAATTTTCAAAAATCGATTACTGTTATGAACTACAAAAAAAATATGCTATCAAGAACCATTAAAAACCGATTTTGCTTGAAAATGGATATGGCACAATTGCATTCTCACCCGACGATATGGTAACAATTTTTTTTATTTACTTCCAATCTGCTTTTGGGGACCATTACAGCTTTGTGTGTGACTTTTCTTTTGCCAATGTTACACTTTTGTGTGAAGAGCTCCAAATTACATTTGACAAATTTACAAATTTCATAAATATAGACGCATGGAACTGTTAGCGGTCATTCTCCAGGCGTGCATTTTTACATGTCTTCGCTCTTTAAAAATATTAAACTATAAGTTTTATCATATATTATATTTTTTGAGCATAGACTGTATTCGTTTTCAGCTGTACATGAATTTTCATGTACGAATATTAAACACAAAGGGTAGAAAAAAATACGTAAAGGGTAATTCTCCTAATTCACACGTCGCGTCCCACTACCCGATTCACTAACATATTAATTTCTCCTTACGATATACATGCAGAAACGCAAACTAAAGCTAGTTCTTTGAACAAAACAAAATACCTTTTAATGGTAAAAAAAATATCAAATGAATAAAGTACTATATGACTAAGATATCAACGATCAACACTTTGTCTCGAAACCTATCCTAATTGACGCGTCACATCTAGTCATTGTCAAACGAGCACTCTGAACGTAGGTACGGACCTCACTATCGCATTTCGGTCTAGCCCACAGTCGTGTCCAGAGTCCTGTGTGGGATGGTCGTGAAAGTTGTGTTCCGGAAGGAGACTATGAATCTATGTCTCTAATTCACGCGGCTTGGTTCACAAAATTTCTAATTAACACGTTCACATTTTAAAATTCAACTAGTAACTCTAGTGCGCCGAGAATTACAGTATACATTAAAAATCGCATTGTTCAATACATATTACATTCTGTAGTATATTGCATGTACAAATAACAAGATATTTTTTATTTTTCAAGAAAACCTAAATAACGCGTCTAATTCACGCGTCAAAAATGAACGCGTTAATTAGAAATTGGTTATACAATATATGGAATAAGTGATATCTATCGATAAAAACTCACTACTTATATCTACGTAAATAATGTTTTCTGGAGTATGGAATGAAATGTCAGTTTGTAACTTTTTTTTTCTAATTCACACGTCAAGCAAAATCTAAAATATTATAATTTAACGCGTCGTTTTCATAATTCACGTGCCCTCCAAAAGTGTAATGTTCTAATTAACACGTCCTTTTTCTAATTCACGCGTCACATAAATTTTAATTTTTTGTTTTTTAAATAATTATCCTTTCATAATTATTAAGTGACGCATAGATATTTAAGTTTCTACGATCAATATGTTACTATGTTTGTAAAGATATTCATTGAAAAGTAAGTAGAAAAAAAGCGACGTGTTAATTAGGATTATAGCACAAATCTGGAGAATGACCGTTAGGATCCTATATTCCCTAAAAAGCGGTTCACATGAATCTGTCCATTTTATCCCCGCTATAGCCCTTACACACTTTTTTTGGGATATAAAAACTCGTTTTAAATTTGTAGAATTTCCCCATAATACTATTCCATAACGAAAAGCAGAGGCTACATAGCTATGATAAACTAGCAGCGCAGTTTTATTCGAAGTGATCGCTTTTAGTTTTTTAATTGCATAGATTAATTTATTCATTTTTGTCACTCAAACGAAGGCGTCATTGAGAGACAAATCCTCGAAACTTACGAATTTCGTTTTTCGCGGCAGGGCCGCTGGACATCGTCCTTATCGATAAAGGGGATGTCTGTAGAATATGCAGTTTTAGATAGTCCATACATGACAGAGAAAGACTTATACAATTATGCTCGAGAGTGACACATGCGACTATCAGCATGATGGATAGACAAAATAAACAAACAACAATAACTGTGTTTCGGATATTGGGGGCGGAATTTCCTCCATACGTCACGATTTGCCGTATCACGGGAGTCAAGCGTGAACGAGCGGTAACAAGAACATTGCTATTATTTTGTCCTCCTTCGTAGCTTAGTTGGTGAAGCTGAAGGTTCCGGGTTCGAATCCCGGCGAGAGCATTATTTGTGCATTAATTTAACATAAATATTTATTTCGTTACTTGGTCGTGGCTGTGTATTTGTTTAAGTATCTATCTATATGTAGGTATCTATCTATTATATATATCATCGCTTGGTACCCACATCACAAGCTTTCATTGAGCTTACCGTGGAACTAGGTTGATCTGTGTGATATTTATAAAAAAAGTGCAAAAATATAAGAATCTTCTTATAAATATGTTCTTATTACACAGAATAAAGTCCACTGGCACATATTTTATATAGTTACATCTTATTTTGTCTTTGATTCTAAGTACTTACTAATAGTTTTTTCAGTAGGTAGCAGAGTCGGGAAAAAAAATATCTGATTACTATTGTAAATTACATTTGTCAGAGTAACTTGTAATCTGAATTACAAAGTACTCATAAAAAAGTAATGCGAAATAGTAATGGGATTACTTTTTGCCCAATTCTGGTAGGTAGATATTTTATATTAGTTTTTCATCACACTTGCTGTCTAAGCGCGCCATTGCTTGCTTGCTTAGCGGGAGTAATAGAAACGCGAAATTCCCTAGGGAGTAATAGAAATATAAGTACGTCATTTAATAATATTATGTCTTAAAAATTATTTTTATGTCGGCAAGTGTGATGAAAAACATTGTATGCATCACGGTCGGTAAGCGGAATACTAACTCGAGTCATAAAAGCCCTCCGCCTAACGGCGTCGGGCTTCTAACACTCTCGTTAGTAGTTCCGTACTTACCTCCCTGGATGCACAATGTACTATTACCCGACTTCGAAAAAGGAGGCAGTACTCAATTTTACAAATTTTGTATTTTATGTTTTGTATGTATGTTACTCGTAAACGTGAGCCGATTTGATTTTTTTTAATCGTTGAATTCACGATATATATGTTCCATTGGCACCAAGTCGGCGTCTGTTAAAATTCTAGTAATATTATGACACGTTTTATATTCCCGACAGTTTTATTTCATTAGATTTCGTCATAAAATTCAATATAAGAATACATCCTTATTAATACATGACAATGATTAATTCCATTTTTTTAATTATAAGGTTATAACTATAACCTGAAATTCCGTTTTCAATTTGATGCGTATTTTCTTTACTTAGCCATTTTTTGGCCTACAGGGTTTTTTTAATACTACTAAAGGAATTATTTCTTATTTAAGTAACTTTAGTATCTAAAGCCCTTTATAGATTCACGAGTGTACTCGTCCTTGGCTCTACATTTTCAACTTAATACCAAATTATGATTTAGTTAAATAATTTTCAGTTTTCAGTTTCAGTGCTCACTAGACTAGAATTTAATATTTCTCGATTTTAGAATTAGTTTTCTTTAATATAATACTAAATGAAATATTGTAATTCATTGTCAAACAGAAACTTATACAATATGGTTTAACTAAAACAAAAGGCTTGTAAACCTTACCTTCATTCTTTTAAAAACGCAGCTGAATTCTGTACGTTATTATTTTTTGAACTGAAACACAAGAGATAATAATATTTAATAATGGTCTGTAAAAATAATGAACAATATTTTCTATGTTCCTAAGAGCAGACGTCTAGTTATTTATTCACGTAAAATGGATGTAAAAATTTGGCTTTAACATAATTTTCTATTTATTTTATCGATATCAAATACGGTATAGATTAATATAGAAAATCATAAGTGTAAATTTGAAGGGGTGACATGATGAATGGGGGCTACGAGGATTTAGTACTAATGCGAATCATTTTAAGATCTAAACTGAATCATTGTGACAGTTCCAAAGAAGAACTGTCGAAAACTGACAAGCAGCATGATAGCAATGCAAGCATGGGCAAGCGGGTTGACGATCACTGTAATGTGTCCACTATGATGACGCTGCTGCCCATCATCAATCTTTTATCAAATAATGATCAGTGACACTTCAATCCCTTAATCGACTCTTACGACATCCGCAGAAGGAGTTGGGGTGGTGACAAATGCATTCTTACTGCCGTCACCACACGGCAAACCACAATACGACAAAATTATCCAATATCGGACCTCACAAATGCGGGCCTTTACAGCCCATTGGGTAAGATTGTGCGCGGTTTTCCTTCACATTTGCGGATCTCTGAGGGAGGAAATGTTTTTTTCGCGTATGGGCTGCTTTGAGCCCCGTGTTCCCTTATTTACGGCAAGAAAATGGTCGGATTCGAGTATTTTTGTTCTGTTGGTGAATATTGCCGATTTTGTTTTATGCGTTTTGGATGTAACCACAATATTTAAAACCATAAAACTACCTAGCTATGGTCAAATATTGCAACTATGGTCCATAATTTCAACTCCTAAATAAGCATTAGTCCCAATTTCTTTTTGTATTTCAAGTTTTTATTATTTAGTATTTTGTGATTGCTGTTGATGTCCTTAATAGCTAAATAAATAAATAAATTATTAGGGAGGAGTTTTTGCCTATGCACAATTAATGTCACAATTAGCTACACGCAATGGAAAATATTCGATTTAGTTTTCTGCCCTGCTAAGCGAAATAGCGATATCTCAAAAATAAAGGCATTTGGAAATGGAATTGTCAGATGTAGAATTTAAGGTGCATGTTTGTATTAAATTTTATTTTTAGATATCGCTATTATGCTTGGCAGGGCAGTTTTAGACCGTTGTTGGAAGCGTCCAACAGGGTTATAATGTCGTCCATTAAATACAAAAGCGACACAAGTCAAAAAATTACTTTTTACAGGGGAGCTGTTTAAAGATTTTGTATTCGTTTTTTGTTCACAAAATTTTTTTACGGCATTAATATTATATGTGTTATATATCAACTTGTAGGTATTTTAACCCTCTTTTGATGTGTTTGGTTATTTGAAAGTAATATGTGCTGTGCAAGCTTTTATGAGCGTATACGTCCGTTTTGCATAAAAAAAATGACATTAACTCTGAATTTTTTATTCCCATCAAAGGCCACAAATACAAAAAAATAACCAGTTATTTCATTTTAATCATACATAAAATCATGTCTTAAACATAGAAATACTGTTTTTTTAACAAAACTGAACCAGACAAAACTTTTTCTTACTGTTTCTTTACTTACATATTGTCAGAACATGTTTATAGGTACCGTAAACCGGGGTTACTTTGATTAATTTTAACTTTGGTTACATATTTTGATGAATTTAACGGACGTACTAGTTTCAAATTCAGATATAATTATCGGTTTTCTTCAAGAATCAACCTGCTATATAAAAAATGTGGTACCTTTAGTTAATAAATATAAAATAAATACAACGCGATCAAAGTTAGGCATATTGTTGAGAATGGAATTAATACTTTGATACCCCTTTTTTTACTATAAACTGGAAATAGCCCACCTAAAAGCACGTAAATAATAAAAATCGGTTAAGTACATCTTTAGTTATTTGTTTTTTCTATATGTATTGTATTTGTGTGGTGGTTACTATGATCCCATACTAAATGATCCAAATTGATATGTTTTGACGGTTTACTAGTTTTTTCATTAGAATTGATGCAAGAACTTAATTTTTGCCGATACAAAAGTATATCTTTCAATATTTAATTGCAGAGATAATAAATCTTTCCTAAAAATCTACTTATGATTAGTAATAATGTAACAATTTTTTTTTCTAGACGACATGACAGTTTAGCGCTAGTACTTAGGTACCTACTACCTATGTAGTGAAGCAATAGGTATGATGACTGTCAAGTCAAGTCAACATCTTTTTCCGATTTTTGAAAGATTTACATGAAATACACAAAAGTAACGTCACGTTTGTATACTACACTTATATTAAATAAAAGTTCTGTACAATAATGACTGCAGTCTATATTTTAGTAATAATTTATTCGTGTATGATGCCGTGCATAATGTCTAATAATTTATTTTAAATACAGTCATCATCCCTATGTTGGCGTTCCCAAAAGTGAAAAAATAAATACAAAACATTATCAGTATTAAAACATTCATCAGTTAAATTCTTTCTTCAGCACCAACTTTTATTTTATCTCTGTTTAACCCAATGGTTCACTGGTAGAGAATGCTTTTTAGCATTAAGTCCGCCATTAGTATATTTTTCTTTGTTTGTGCAATAAAGTTTAAATAAATAAATAAAAAATAAA
The DNA here is from genome assembly GCA_025490895.1 of Thaumatotibia leucotreta. NCBI lineage: Eukaryota > Metazoa > Arthropoda > Insecta > Lepidoptera > Tortricidae > Thaumatotibia > Thaumatotibia leucotreta. The sequence goes on along the minus strand of JALPQI010013403.1, from coordinate 21,066 downwards.
TACTGTTAATATAAGTTTTTAGATTCGTTAAAACATACACCGGGGTTAGATCTTTGTTTGTTTTACTTGTATTGTATACAAATAATATAATAGGAAAGTATGACAAATACTTAATAATCCGAAGTTTATGCCATTATTGTTTCTTCGTAGTCGCAATTACAGGTACACAAAATTCACAGTCATCTTCCACACAATCTCTAATATACTTTTAAGTAAAACGAACACAATACAAAGTACCACGTTGTACAATTACTATTTTTATAAGACGTATTGTATTTTTTTAAGATTTCATGCAAAAGATACTTAATTATTCAATCTGGTACATTTATGGATTTTAATATTATACTGAATTAAAAACGGTTGTAATAGCAACAATGTTTTTTGAAATTCAACATTCCGTATTGCGGCTCCTTTGTTTATAAAGAAATCTAAACCAAACATATTTACTTTATTCAAAACAGCATCATGTATAAATATGGCTCCTGTGATTGATGCATTCGAATATATTTTTAATTCAAAAAGGTTGCAAATCCTAATACGGCAGTTTTGATGAATGAAAAATCAAATTTAAGAGGATATTTTAAAATTAAAGCTGCCACATTCCGTTTTGCGACTCCTTTTTATATAAAGAAACATAATATTTACGTATTTATTTTATTTAAAACGGCCACATCTACAAATATGGCACTTTTGCTTACATATTTTTTAACGTAATCACTTATTTTTTCGTTTCATGGCACTTTTTCACAAAAATGTCGTGCGTTTTGGTCGACAGTCGAGTCGCAACTGACAAAATGGCAGTTTAGCACTGAAATTAGTCTCGAAAGAGCGATAGTGCAAAAAGGGCACCTGCATAATTTTGATACTTACTAACGTCAAATCGACAGGTGTCTTAGTGTCACGTAAAATATTAGTGCTTATAATGTCGTTTTTGCAATAAAATCATTTTTCACGGTTTTTGAGTTGTGTCGCTTTTGTATTTAATGGACGATGTCTCTGTAACTGACTCTGTAAATATCTTGTAAACCACATTAAAATAGTAATAAATACTGAGTAGGTATTGAGAAGTCGACTAAGGGATTGGAGTGTCACTGACCATTCTACAAGATCGATGATGAGCAGCAGCGTCATCATAGTGGGCACATTACTGCGATCGCCAATCAGCTTGCCCAGCGTGGCGATTATGGGCATTTACCTCCTAATGCGTCTATAGGCATAGTTAATAGGAGAGGCCTACGTCCAGCAGTGGACTATCATAAACTGATGGTGATGAAGAGGTATTGAGATTTGGCGAAATGAAATTCTGCGAATTGTCGATTAGAAAGCGATATTCGGCGATAATTTAGAGAACTATCGAACTACGAACAAACCTGCATATGTCACAAGCTATTACTAAAACATGTCGAATACATCCCTGCCATGTTGTTCTTTCAGTCTTTGCGTAATACATGGCCTATTCGGAGCCATCCTTTTAAATTGTCTTTAGCTATTTTCGTTGTACTTTTTTAGGTTTTTGTATACCCTCATGTCACGTAGGACATGAGATGTACTGATTAAGTTTTCTTTTAAGCGAAAGAGAAGGTTTCCATTTCGGACTCTGTTTGTTTTTTTGACGCATGATTTTTAATTTTTTAATAAAATTAGTACTCGTTTCAAAAAACCTCGAAACTAATAAAAATATGAATCGGGCATTAATAAAACTGTATGTACTTACCTCATTGTTTTGGAAATTCCAACATGGCGGATTTTCGCGCCACTCGTATCATACATTACTTACATCATTAGAATATTTTCGAGGTCGGCTGAAACATTCCTTACAATGTTTACTCCTAAAAAATACGTAATAAAAATACCTTTTTATGGTTACTGTGTTATGAAAATGAATTTTATCTTTTTCATGTATGTAATTTAAGTAGCGTAAGAAAAAAGCGAATTTTCCTATTATTTATTTGTATTCTATCGCTGTTATTTATTTTTCCTAACTAGTGCGGAAAAGTAAACTTTGCACACGCTTTGCGTGCGTATTTTTCTCTTTTTAAGGCACTTGTTACGAAAGAAGTCGTTCGATACACGTGTAAAAACCTTTTTTTTAACTCGGAAGATTGTCACCCTCGTTTCACTCGGGCTCCAAATTTCACCCTCGTCGAAAAAAAATTTTTTTGCACTTGCATCGAAATGTACTATTGTAGTAGTTCGCCGCGTAGTAACAGCAGTAGCAATACATTGTCACCACCCCAAGTCTTCCCGCGGGTGTCGTAAGAGTCGACTAAGGGATTGAAGTGTCACTGACCATTCGTTATTTATAGAAGATTAATGATAGGCAGCAGCGTCATCATAGTGGACGCACTACTGTGATCGCCAACCCGCTTGCCTAGCGTGGCGATTATGGACATTTACCTCCTAATGCGGCCATACACATAGGTAGTAGAAGTCCTACGACCAGGGGCCTAGTTCTCGAAAGCTTGTAACTTGTATCACAAGCGGAAGTCCTTATCTAATTAATAGTGTTAAAAAGAGACGTCCACTTGTATTACAAGTTACAAGCTTTTGAGAAATGGGCCCCTGGGGCCTATTTCTCGAAAGCTTGTATTACAAGCGGAAGTCTTTATCTTATTAATGATGTTAAAAAGAGACTTCCACTTGTAATACAAGTTACAAGCGTTCCAAAAACGAGCCCCTGGAGTTCATTTCTCAAAAGCTTGTATTTTACAAGACAAAAAAACTATTATTTGTATGGAAATGAGACGGTGTTGGCCGGCGCCGGAACGTCCTAGTGGGCATAGTCTCATACTTTTCAATACAAAGAATAGTTTTTTATATTGATTTAACCCACCCGTGGTCGCAGGCAGAGTCTGCCTGCGACCACGGGTGTAACGTCATGCCCGAAACGTCAGGATATAATTAAACGTAAGTTTACGCGATTAAGACCCGTTTGTCTTTAAAATATGAATAGTTTTTTGTCTGATACGTTCCTGCAACGGTCATGGTAAGGTACGGTCTAATGGGCAGAGACCTTAACACTATAAATTAGATAAGGACTTCTGCTTGTATTACAAGGTACAAGCTTTTGAGAAATAGGATCCAGCAATGAACCGAAATATGCTGATTATCAGAGCCCGGAAAATCCATAGCAAAACAAAAGACTTTCGCAATGAAACTGGGGTGAGAAACATTAAATTTTACTATCGATGTCGAGTAAGTTTATACATATATCAATTATCAAGTTATCAGCCACGTCCGTTTCAATCCGTTTTAAGATACAAATAAAAATGAGATAGGTATCTACAATGACACGACTTATATTTTATCGCTGTCATTCGCAATGAAATTACAATAATGATATTCAATCTCTTATGGAGTATTAATTTTCTGAAGTGTCTATTATTTCCAATGAGGTTGATTTTTTTTAGGTATTTTTTTTGTCCTTGTGTCCTGACTACGGCGAGGCCAAGAGGGAAGGGTTACATTACAAATCAAGTTCTTATTGGGTCGGCAACGCGCATGTGACACCCCTGGGGTTGCAAGCGCCCATAGGCTACGGTGACTGCTTTCCATCAGGCGGGCCGTATGCTTGTTTGCCACCGACGTGGTATAAAAAAAAAAAAAAAACATAATATGAATTATAAGTAACGTTGCATTTTAGATGATTAAACACATATAAAACAATGTAGGTGTCTAGAAAGAAAAGAAAAGAATAATAATTTATTCAGTGTGCTTAAAATACAAACATAGGTACAAACTAAAACATATCATTAACAATTAAAGCGTCACTGAAAAGGTTTTCACTCAGCTTTATGTCAAGATACTTGTTAGGTACCTTGACGCTGGTCTTCCGTGAAAACCATTTCATAGGAACGCGTCAGTACGTATGAAATGGTTTTCACGAAAGACCAGCGTCTAATCATATCGCTATGATTTTTAGACAATACTTACTCGATATCGATAAAAAAATGTTTCTCACTCTAGTTTGATTGCAGTCCTTTGTTTTTAGTACCTATGGATTTTCTGGGCTGTGCTGATTATGTTCAGTGATTTATTTGCAGTACTTAATTGCTCTAAATCAAATACATTACAGAATAGATCGAGTTGTTTTTCTACATAAATTTATAAAGAACTCCTGTTTCGTAACTTCGTAACTTTTCCTTATCAGCAAATAGTTCCGTTTAGTTACCGTTCGGGGTAAATGCGGCCAATACAATCAATAACCTCTGTCGAAGCCAACTCGGCTTGTAATCGGGGCAAGATCGTGTAAGGTTTGTCGCACACTCACGACTAATTTCTTTAGTGTTTTAGTTCGTTACACATCACACATAATCAGCCTATTTTAGTCCACTGCTGGACAGAGGCCTCTTATATATTGTGTATTTCAAAAATAAATAAAAACATTATTATACAGGCAAACGGGCATTCCTCAGAGCGTAAACGGTCATCTCATTCATCTGGTCACGTTTTTTGGAAGTGGCTGCATCTTTTGGTACCATTTTCGGTGATCAGATACAGCACCCGTTTCTCTTTAAGACAACCAAAACTAACTTCAAATCATTCAGCCACTTCCAAAAAAACATGACCAGATGAATGAGATGTCATAAGAACTACTGCTCATAAGAAGTCGCCTCAGCGATCATGATGCCCAGTTATTTAGGTTACACATATCCCGGCAAAACGTTTACAAGCCACCGTTGATAAGGAGAAGTATATCTCAACAAAAGATATATAGTTTTGTAGAGGACCTATCTAATCGTTCATTAAGTTATTTGGTCGGTTTGGATATTAGACCCTGCGACAAAATAAGTAAACTGGTGATGATAATTAAGAATACTTTTGACCTTCACTTTCCGTTGAGAAAATACCCTCAAATTTCTAATAAAAATGACATGTGGGTGGATGAGGAGATACGGTTAAAAATGGATTTTTATGATGACATCAGTAATTTGCTAGACATTTACCCAGATAATGATAATTTAATTGAGTTTGTTAATAAATATAAGGTTGTACTTGACAGATTAAAGAGTGAAAAAAGGTGTAATTTTGTAAATAGGCAAATTGGGTGCTCTGAAAATATTAATAAAACGATGTGGCGTATTATAAAGACGGAAACTTGTAATACGCATAGTAAGCCTAATCCTATTGAAATACTAATGCTGACCAGAACCGGTTCTAGTACAGGGCAAAGGGTACTTACTGTCTGATCAAATTAATGACTTTTTTGTTGGTTTGAACAGCTCTGCGGGGAGTCAAATTGATGTAGTCAGGGCATTGTTCTATTTAAATAGGGTTACTATGTCGATTAAGACTAGAATAGGTTTAACGTTATTTACTTTGACGGAAGTGAAGCAATCGTTAAGGGCAATTAAATCTAAGCAGTCTACTGATTACTATGACATGTCAGCTGATATTTTAAAAAGGCTTCCGGACAATGTTTTTGAAGTTTTTTGTGCACTTCTAAACCAATGTGCAATTCTAGGTACATATCCGAGTGCATTAAAAATGGTCAAAGTGAGTCCCATTTATAAGGGTAAGGGCTCTAAGGAAGAAATTAAAAATTACCGTCCGATATCTCTAGTTCCATCTTTATCGAAGGTGGTGGAATTTGGGTTATGTGGTAGACTGCTCGATTACTTTGAGGAAAACGGTTTACTGCATGAACACCAGTATGCGTATCGTCGGGGTAGGTCGACCGTGGATGCTGCTCGTGCAGTCCATCATCGTGTTCTGCAATATCTCGATCAGGGTAAACATGTGGCGGCTGTTTTTTGTGACCTCTCACGCGCGTTTGACTGTGTCGATCACAAGCTCCTGGCAATTAAGCTGCAACAATATGGAGTTGACAGATGCCTCTTGAGTTTTTTGAAGTCGTTTCTGGAGAATAGAGTGCAGGTGGTTTCCATTGATGGGGGTGCTACCAGGTCTGGACCAAAGATTTTGCAAGGCTGTTCTGTGCCTCAGGGTTCAGCGCTTGGAAACTTTCTGTTCCTCGTCATGGTAAATGACCTTATCAGCGTCTTTCCAGAAGGTGACTTCGTCATGTTCGCGGATGATGGCTGTGCGATTGTGCATGGGGATACTTTCTCTGATTTGAGGGGAAATACTGAAGTTGCTCTCGAAAAGTTGACTGAGTGGTTTCGTGTAAATGGTTTTATGGTCAACCTAAGTAAAACTTTATTAATGCATTTCTGGTTGAGGGGGCAATACCCGATACCTCTTAACATCACCGTTGATAGCGTGGAACTCCCCCAAGTCCAAGACACGCGGTTCTTAGGTTTCCAGTTTGATGCAGGCTTAAAATGGGACAGGCACATTGATTTGCTTTCGGCCAGGCTAGCGCGAGCATCTTTTGCATTGTCTCGACTTGCCCCTGCCCTTTCGCAGGAAAATATCCGAATGGCTTACTATGCATATGTTAATTCTATAATAGTGTATGGTATTGACCTATGGGGATTGGCTGCTGAGAGGGACAGAGTCTTTGTGATGCAGAAGAGAGCTGTTCGGCTACTGGCTGGACTGCCACCATTTTCCCCGGCGAGGGAGTCGTTTAGGAAATTTAAGATTCTGACAGTGCCAAGCCTCTATATCCTCGAGGTTGGGAAGTATATGTGGAGGCACAGAGATGATTTCCGCATGAGACGCCCAGACCAGAGGAAGACATGGCGTGTTTTCAATCTTGTGCCTGCTCGTTTAGCGCGCAAGTCAAACTCTCTATGGGTGGTAGGAGTAAAAGTATTTAACAGGTTGAGCCCGGAAATCAGGGAGGCTTCTTCTTATGAGCAGTTCGTCAAAAGGTTGAAGGATTTTCTCGTTTCCAAGGCATTTTACACTATAAAAGAATTTTATAACATTTAGGTTTTATAGCATTAAGTAATTTTTATGACATATAGGTATATAATATTAGTTGATTTATTTGGTATAAATATGTATAATTATTTTGCGCTTTATTTTATGTGATTTTAATGTGTATTTTGTTTTTAAATTTAGTTTATTTATGACATGTAGGTAATATTATTAGTTAATTTATTTAGCGGGAATCTGTACAATTTATATTTTATGAATAATTTTATTATGTTTAGATACTAAGGGTTTTTATTTTAAATGGTTCGAATGTCTATAATTGTGATTTTAAAATTAAGTATTTCTATTGTAATTAGGTATATGAATTTTGTATATTAATTTTTTGACATGTGTTTTATAACATTAAATTTTTTGAATTTGAATTTGAATTTTTGAATTTGTCCGTTTACGCTCTGAGAAATTCCCAAACATTTAATACAAATCGTCTTAGTCCCATGGTAGTATCGATTAAGGCTTGTGATGTGGTTACCCAGCGACGATATATATAAATGACCGCTGTTATACCATGATTAACGCATTTTAGGAAACGCATTTTAGTTACTGCGTTGTCTTAGTTTTGTCACACTAAATTGGCAGACATTAAATGGACAAAAAAATCTTTAATTTCCTAGCATATGGCAAAACAACCTTAACAGTGCATTGTTTCGACAGTTTTATTAATAAAATACTTTTGCATTGTAGTGAGGTATTCAAACACCAAAAAATAACATATTTTTTGCAGTTTTCATCAAGACTTATTTAAAATTTCTTGTAAATATTAGATGTCATATACCAAAGAAAAACGACCAAGATCACCGAATGTCCCCACCTCGGATATTAGGTGGTCTTGGTCGTTTTTCTTTGGTATATGACATCTAATATTTATATTTCTATAGTATTAAGTAGTGTGACTACTGGGGAAAAATAAAAAGTACAAATCAAAATATTTAGTTAATAAATAATTTGTGTTTTCGCACTACGTTTAAAATTTCTTGCTTTTTTTAGCCTCAGGAATATGCTTCTCATGGGCACCTTGTATATTGGTTGTGGCTTATCTGGAACTGTATGATACGGTTAGAAGACGTTTATGAATAAGGGAGTAAGTCGCTAGTTTACACGCCCCCTTAACCCTACGCACGTACGGGAAAAGGAATCCATTCGGTTTATTTATTTTAATGTTAGGGAGACCGCTAGAATACTAACGGTAGTAAATATGTTTTTGCGTTGTGAATTGATTTCAACATTTACTGTAATTTATATTCGTCGAATAAAATAACACTAAATTTAATGTTGAAACATGATACGTTTTAAAATAACACAGAGGATTGAAACATGAAATGTTTTAGTCGGTGTATTGCTAAGTTAAATCTAGTTTAGTTTAATATCATAGTCGGGCTCAGAATAGATAAATAATAAATTTCTTGGGACTAAAAACACAAATTGAGTTTAAGCTCAATTAAGGCTTTTGATGTGGGTACCAGTCGACCATATATTATATATAACAGATACATAGAGATACTTAAATACATTATATATAACAGATACATAGAGATACTTAAATACATGGCCCAAGGAACAAATATTTCTGATAAATAAAACACAAATAATACCCTCGCTGGGACTCGAACCCGCAACCTCCATATATACATTATTAAAAAAAAATCCTTTCCAGCCCAGGGGAGGAAAAGCAATTTTCCACCCGCATACCTACCCATGAAAACTCAACTTTCTGAAAAGGAGGGATGAAAAGTATTTAATTTGATTTGATTTGTAATCCCTTCCTTATGCTACATATACATATATTTCGGCGTAGGGCCCTTTTATATCAGGTTCCGGCCGAGCTATAGGGAGATGGTTTAGCTATCTACGCACTTATGCATGTAGGCATGAACTCATAATGAAAAACACAACATGAATTAAGATCTTTTTTATTACTACTCTGGTTCGCAAGAGTTAAACCACAACAGAGAAGAACCAGGAAGAAACTCAGCGGGTTGTATGTTTTAATCTTTTCAAATCATTGGTAATTACAATTTTAGATCATTACAATAGGTACACACTTAAAACACGATTAATTAAAACACTTTAAACAGCAACAACAACTAATGGAAAACGACTGGAGAGTTCTAAGTTTGAGTCCATGCTTCACCAATTTCAAAACACAAGAAATAACGTCTTTTGTCAGGATGCTAGGCAATAACGATCTGAATCTAACGAACTATTGAATCTAGTCAAACTCCTCTTACTCTGGAGTGCACTTAATCAAATCTATTTGCGGTCTCAAGATAGACTGACTTAAGGGAAGGAATGATCATAATCAGAATCTATTCCAAGTCTAGGCAAGAATCAATCTTTCGAAGTCTAACGCGGGAATCAGAATGAATTGACTTTCCAATGTCTAAAGCAAGAATGACTTCTTTCTAAGTCTAACGCGCGTATGCCAATGCATCATGAAAACAGCGCTAGTGACCTTTTATACTGTCAGGTCATAAACTACCTGCTTCACAGGCGGGTAGATCTCAACCGGGTTTTATTATCTACCTACATGGACCAAAGCAAAGACTTCTCCAAGCAATACATTGCTTATCGTTTTCTAGATTTAGTAACTCTTAACAAATTAATTGTAAACATTGTAAACAAAATTGTAAATAACACAATTCTGGAGTCCGATGACTCGACGTGTCGTACAGGTCTGCACCAACTGAAGCGCGACTCCGACATATACATACTTTGCAATTTTAAATTATATACGAAGTAATGTACAATATATCACATGCTAGATATCCATCTACTTCGTCGATATACGAGTAAGAACGTCGTATGAAACCAAGGTTGTAAATATTCATATTGCCTTTTCTTTATGGCTCGCATTCGAACGGAATATTCGCAACGAGACGGGAGTAATATTGCTTACCTAGAACATGTTCTAGAAACATCCGGCAAGTAATATGAAGAGCATTCTTGTACATACGGCGTGTATTTTTAGGGTTCCGTAGTAAACAAGGAATCCTTATAGTTTCGCCATGTTCGTCTGTCTGCAGCATAGCTCAGTGGCTGTTAATACTAGAAATCTGCAATTTGGTACGGATATTATACATATTTATCAAGATAAACTGGTAGAATAAAATATAAAAAATAATAACACTAATAAAACCAGCCAAGAGCATGTCGGGCCATGCTCAGTGTAGGGTTCCGTAGTTATTCAAAAACGGCTGGTCCGATTATGTTCGAAATTGTTTTATTTTAAAGTATTCTATAAGCCCACTATTCGTGATTTTTTCATATTTTTTGGACTTATGGATCAAAAGTTAGAGAGGGGGGAACAGAAGTTTTTTCTTCTCATAGTCAAAGTCAAAATATTATTTATTTAATTAGGCCCAGCAACGAGCGCAAGAGTTATATATTTAAAGGTTATATATTTACTTTAGAAAAAAACTTTATTTTAAGATCCTTATTCAATGATTCCCCCACTATAGGAATACAGCAAATAAAAAAAAATCATCCCCACCTCACCAATTGGGGAGGTACCCGAGTTGTTTTTTTTTCTAGTTTTATTGTACCACTTTGTTGGCATGATTAATGTGTATACCTGTACCAAATTGCAGATTTTTAGTATTAACGGCCACAGGAACCCATATATTTCGGGTACCGGCCCTAGGTACTTTTAAAGTGGGATTTATTTTGCTGTAATCCTATAGTGTGGGAAACATTTGCATTAAAAATACCTAATAAAGGACAAAAAAGAAAGTTTTTTCTGAAGTCAGAGAAAAATTGTGACCCCCCTGAATCTAAAAATAATGAAATAAATCAAGGAAAGTGGGTTTATAGAATACTTTAAAAAACATTTCGAACTTAATAACGTAATCAAAATGATGTATTGTGTACCTGTATGAAATTGCAAATTTGTAACGGTCACTGAACTACGCTGTGGACAGTCAGACCCGCATAACGAAACTATCATCATCATCATCATCAGCCTTTGAAGTCCACTGCTGGACATAGGCATCTCCTATTAACTATGCGTATAAACGCATTAGGAGGTAAATGCCGATAATCCCCACGCTGGGCAAGCGGATTGGCGATAATGGCAGTAATGTGTCCACTATGATGATGCTGCTGCTGCCCATCATCAATCTTTTATCAAACTATAACGAAACTATAAGGATACTTAATGATATCCTGTATACCTACACCTACTTCTTACCTTGCCTTATTCCCTGTATAATCTTATTTTCTTATTTTCATACAAAAGTCTCTATATAATCTGATAATACTGTCACAAACACCTAATAAATCAACTATATAGGTTCTTTCCAGCTGAGATTCACTGTAATGGAGTACTTCCGGTAGTTTATCTCTTTGTATATGTTGCAAACAAGCATACGCGCCGCCAGATGTCACGTAGGTGAGCTGTTAGGTTATTTTAGTAAGACCTAACTCACCTAAAATCTAAATAATTATTAGATTACAGTTTTGTGTACCTAAAAAAATACATATTTACCTTTGTGTGAAATAATCAGTTTAATTTTTTTTTTGTTTCACTTTTTGAGACACCCGTCATCATCATCAGCCTATGCTAGTCCACTGCTGGACGTAGGTCTCTCCTATTAACTATGTGTATACGCATTAGGAGGCAAATGCCCATAATTGCCACGCTGGGCAAGCGGATTGGTGATCGCAGTAATGTGTCCACTATGATGACGCTGCTGCCCATCATAACTTTGCTGTCCGTAAAAGTGAAAATGCCCCCATAAAGCTAATGGACGCTTTTCTAGAAGTGTCACACGCGTTTTGTTGTGAAACATTTATTTATTCATTTGTATGATGATAAATGACTCAAAAAACGTAAAGAAAACAAAGTAAGGTAAGCCCTGTCACATATTATGTCGTACCTTCGTCGGTCCTTTTTCTATCCTTAGATGACGGCCCTAGATTACCTAGTACCAGTCTAGACCACAATGTGAGGACTGGAAATATAAGGGTCATATCAACAGGTAGACAAACGTAAGTAAATGTTATGGGTCATGACATACATATTTATGTACTTACTTAATACTCAATACTTTATTGCAATTTCACAAGTTATAAAAATAGTAATAAACTTACAAGCTAAATCTTTGTGAACCCCAGGGATAGATCCCTTAGTACGGTAATGGGATGGCTAAGGGCTAAAATAATAATATCGATAATTCGTGCCACAAGTATGTGCATCCGCGGCACACGGCACAAATTCAGATCTGTAAAACAACTATTTAATTTGGATTTCATAACGGAGCAGTTATCCCCACCATAACTACCCAGAGCACCCGGCAACATCAAGATTAATAATACTTTTTTTATATGGTTTTTATTTTTTGTTACATTTATGAATAAATTCTTGTTGAACGGTTAAAAAGTACCCTGTTGGGCAATATAATATAATTAAGGTGCATTTAGACCAAACGAGCATTCGCTCATTCTATCCCCCACTCTACGAAATTCGTTCGTTACACAAAACGTGATCTGCCTTAAAATATAGGTTCGTATAGTTGATCGCTCATAGAACATTTGCATCTGTCGCCCTTTTTCAGTGCTAAAAGTTGTTACATATTTTTCATCACACCTGCTCGTAAAAAGTGTTATTATACGCAGGCATACTTGAACGTAGTGAGCTGTATTATGCCCATGGGCACTAATGGATTTTCATGCGACATTACGACGCACTAGCGCGGCGCGGCGCGCGCCGCGCCGAGATTCCTTTTATGAAAATGATGTGTTTAAGTCATCCCTGATTTTGAGAAATGGTTTAGACCATTTTAGAGTAGTTTTGTGAAAATATATAATTTTATTTACTTTTTTGCCTCGCAGGTGTGATGAAAAACATTGGTACAAGAATTATGAACTCGTGTGATGTAAAGCCCGCGCCTTCTTGGGCTTTACTTTCACACTTGTTCACAATTTCTTATTTACCGCCCTTAATACACAATGTACTATAACTTCGTAACACAAAAATGTGGTATAAAGTTATTTTTCCTAACTAGTGCGGAAAAGTAAGCTTCGCGTGCGTAAATTTCTCTTTTTAAGGCACTTGTTATGAAAAAAGTCGTTCAATACTCGAGTAAAAACTTCAGTTTAACTCGGGGTGATTGTCGCCCTCTTTTCACTCGGGTTCCAACTTTCACCCTCGTTGAAAAAAATTTTTTTTGCACTTGCCTCAAAATGTACTATTTCATCACACTTGCTGTCTAAGCGTGCCATTGCTTGCGCGCGTAGCGGGAGTAATAGAAAAGTAAAATTTGCGTACGCTTCGCGTGCGTAAATTTCTCTTTTGAAGGTACTTGTTATGAAAAATGTCGTTCGATACTTTCTTTTATTTCAGGTGATTGTCGCCCTCGTTTCACTCGGGCTCCAACTTTCACCCTTGTAGAAAAAAAAATTTTTGCACTTGTATCGAAATGTAGGGGAAGAGGGGGGACAGTGGATCACTTTTTGTTTTTGGGCACATAGCCTGGGAGATTCACACTTTATGACGATTTTCTTTTACTTACATTACTAAGGACTTACTAAGGTATCAATAACATGCAGTGTAAGAGGCATACAATTGGAATTTCAGGCCACAGAGTTACTTTTAAAAAAAATGGGAATTGATCCACTGTTCCCCATGCTCGGGGAACCATGAACCAGGGCATTGGGAACAATGGACCATAGGGGGAACAAGGGATCATTTGTATTAAGTTAAATAAAATATGGCCATAAATGATCAAAACTTATGTTTTATTATAAAAAATATAAATTCAAAAAATGAAAACTTAAAGACATTACTCTATGTCATCAAAAAAAAACTTAACGTTAAATTTAACATGACTATTACAATGTGTAATATATAGGCAACAATTTCTTCTTACAACATAAAATCACAATAATCAGACAGCCTTATAGGCAGTTTTTAGTCTCACTAGAGGCACTAGTTATCATGTAATCATTCAAATATATTATAATCAGTCAAGGTGAGGTAGTCAGTTACTTAGGCTTACATAATCAGTCTAGGCTAAGTAGCCAGTTACTTAGAGTTACGAATCAACTTATAAAAAATATTACAAACGAAACGGGTACCTTAAATTCCTAGACTTTAACGTATATCAATACGACTGAAGTCGTAATTAAATACATAATACCCTTGCTGCCTTTTTGTTTGTCCCGAAAAGGATGGCTGAGCGAATATCATTTTTATATCACTTATCGCTACATTTGCCAAGTCAGGTATATTTGGAATACGAAATGTATTCATTTGTTTTACGCATTTGCGTAAAAAACTAACTTCAGCCTCATTTTTTATCAGTCTCAAGACTTTTCCGATGTAAAAGACTTCCTTATTTTTATTCAATCGGAAAATTACTATACTTCGTTTTTTTTAGCATTAGAAAGACCTTTGCAGAACGAGATATAAGGTTTTTTTACAGGCAAATTCTGCGGATCGAACAGTGAATACGAGTTATTAAATATCACGTATTTATTATCATGCTATATTAATACAAACATAATGTTAGTTAATTTTATATTCTAAGATGAAAAGATTGAAGAATTTTAATAAATTGCGTTTGCAATTTTTCATAGAAAGGTTGTACATTAAAAAACCTAAAGAGGCAGAGTTCTCACACAATTTTAAAATGTCACTGTCACTATCTGTTATTCGATTTCATATATTGTTGTCGGTTGAGTCGGTTGTGTTTTCTATTGCTGTTAGCTTACTTAAAGATTGTTGTTATCGTTTTTGTTCAATTTCGTTATTAATTGTTGATCTATTTAGATATTTTGTTTGTTACATTTAAAATTGATGAAGTCGTAGCCGGTTCCGGCTAACGTTTTTTCATCTCTAAAGAAGAAGCGGCAAAAGAAAAATCCTGTGACTGCTAGTGAAAAGCGGATAGTGGTGAATATTTACAAATTAGTGTCAGAAATGTGCCATAGAAAGGAATATCCCACTAAATCGGATCGTGTGAAAAAGACTGCTGAGACTGCTGGCATATCGTTGGCTACGGTATACAACATTTTAAAAGAAAATACATTTTTAAATGAAATTAGATAATATAATAGATAACACTATGGAAAAGATTATTATAAACGTTGGTGGTTCCGAGTCCTCGGATTCTTCCACTGACAGTGAATAAAACTATGTATTAGGGTGGGATCGAATCAGAAATGAGTTTATCCGGCAGAGAACCAAAGTGATCGACATAGCCCACCGTATTAGCAAGCTGAAGTGGCAGTGGGCTGGCCATATTAGCCGTAGAACCGACAACCGTTGGGGTAAACGAGTTCTTGAGTGGAGACCGCGCCTCGGCAAGCGTAGTGTAGGACGCCCTCAGGCAAGGTGGAGCGACGATTTGCGCAGGATGGCTGGCAGGAGCTGGATGCGAGCAGCCGAAGATCGAGAACGGTGGCGTGAAATTGTGGAGGCCTATGTCCAGCAGTGGACTGCGATAGGCTGATGATGATGATGATGATGATTAGGGTGGATCGTTTTTTTATTTTCGGATAATCATAAAATAATCTTTACGAATCGATACTATGCGGCTAGAAAAACAAAAAATGTTATGACCATTTTTGGATATTTTATCCTTATGGACCCCATATAGAAGCCCGAAGATCAGCCTTATTTTTAAGGTTTTTTTAAGAAAACTCGGATCAGCAAGGATATTTTCTGTTTTAATTTTATGGATAAACAAAATAAGATTGTTTATCATAAATTTAAGGTTTGTGTGATTTAATTATATAAAAATTGTTCGCAGTATCTCCAAAAAATAATTTTCAACTTTGAGGCTCTTGGGGCAGTACTTCCCGAATGATTATCGGAAAAAGATATATTGTTGAAAAAGTTACTTTTTAGGCAGGTTATTCCTATACGTGGCCCGTATCAGAAAATCCTGAAAAAAATTTTGGTCCATACATTGAAGTATGAAAAAAATTTTTTTTTTCGGATTTTTGGAACCGGGCGCCAATAGAATGATAGTCGTAAAAAGTAACATTCTTTAACAATATATCTTTTTCCGATATTCATTTGGCAAATACTGCCCCAAGAGCCTCAAAGTTGAAAACCAGTGTTTGCCGATACTGGTTATAATTTTCATATAATTAAATTGTGCAAATTCTAAATTTATGACAAATAATGTTATTTTGTTTCTACATAAAAATAAAACCGAAAATATTCACGAACTACTGACTTTTCTTAAAAAAACCTTAAAAATAGAGTCGATTTTTGGGCCTATAAACGAAGTACAAAATAAAAGTAAATCCAAAAATGATCATAATATTTTTTGTTTCTCTAGCCACGAAGTATCGATCCATAAAGATTATTTTATGAATTTCCGAAAATTAAAAATTCGATCCACCCTACTATGTATGTCACCTGAGTTTTATTTTCTAATTTGTTACCAAATTCAAACTACATTAGAGCGTCCCAGATTGAAGCCGCCTATAATGGCGACAAATACTAAACGACGTTGCCGATGGGTAGGGTTGTCTTACTATAGTCATCTGCTTAGTCTTTATGACACCGTGTCCGCTTGTATACCGATAGTTTTAATCCTTAAATGCATTACTTTTAAAAGTATTGGGAGTGCATAATGTAAGCTAGATTAAATATGCAAATATTGTTAAATTTTATTCTAAACCTAAACAAACTTCATTAAATGAGTTACAAATTTATAAAAAAAATACTTTGTTAAAAACCGCCAAACACTAAACGAAAACCTTCAATATTTAACTTTTTTCTAAATTGCCGCCATCTTGCTTATAAAACACTTATAGCTTTTTTAAATACAGTTTTGCCAACAAATTAATAATAAATGCGAACACTATGCGTTCAGCTATCGGTATATATCAAATGATATGTAGGTATGTAAGTACCTACATAAGTTCTGAGAAATTCAGTGGTATCGGCCGAAATCGAAGAAGGAAGGTTTACGACCACTGCTTCTTTGTTCACCCGTTTGACAGATAATTCTAATCTTAAATAAAACGAAGTATAGTACAAATTGTCCTTCTTGCGGCATCTTTTCTAATGGTCGAAAATTATTCGAGTCAATGATATTACCATCAGAGCTGACTTCTTCTTCCAATGACCAATCTTCATCAGAATGAAGACTTATATTTTCCACGTCTTCTTCGCTTGAGTCACTCTGAAGGACTTTTCTTTTTGTGGCCTTTGTTACCTTTGTCTTTTTTTTAGCCGTTTGTCTAGCTTCTATTTCTTCCTTATTTGGTGTATCCGTTGCAATCATTGATTTACCTTTGCGTCGTGGTTTTCGGTTGGTTTCTGTTTTTCTGGGGCCTGCTTTAGGCAAGCCTCGCAGTTCAAATGGACTGACGAACTGGCTGGATGTTCCTGGTTTATCTACAATCATTGGTGTCTGTGGTGGTGGTGTTGCAACTTTTTCGTTATTTTTACGAGGCGTTATTGGCAATGACTCTTCTTGGATATGAATCTCAAGTTGCACTTCAGTAATAACCGTTTCTGCATGCTCAGATATTGAGGAGCTTGTAGACAAGCGGCGCCGGCGTTGCTCGGAAATAGAGTTGCTACTAGCAATTTCCACATTCAATTGGCCATGATTCTGAACTTCCGCATTTTCATTTACATGTGCTGGTCTATTTGTGACGGCTGTTGTTATAGGGTTGTCGTTTTCCAGTGGTCTATCAGTAACCTCGCTTGAGGCAAAGTCAACATCGGTGAAGATATCTCTATTATACGGAAAAATACCGGTATTTTCAAAGGAACTGCATATATTGGCGGGCGTCATGGACTTTATGTGCGCTTCCTTAACGCATTCAGCGACGTTATATATTGAAAATGTTTGGCCAGGGTGCCGCATCATCCAGTTGTCCACTGCTGCGTTGTACGCAGTTTTAAAGGGCTTGAATAAAGCAACATCTAGTGGCTGTAGTTTCCCAGTGGAATGTGGTGGCACTGTTAACACTGTAACGCCGTTATCTTTGGCTAAATTTAAAGCTTGTAGACTTATATGGGCTTCATAATTGTCCATTATCAGAAGGCTGGGTTCTCTTTGCTACTTTGCGTTATGGCGATGAAGTGTTTCATTGTAGCTATGAACAATTCCGTATTCATCCACCCAGACTGATTAGCTAAGCCTAGTGTTCCAGCTGGGGCACCGGTTATCATATGCCCCTTAAAATGAACTCGTGGAAATATCATAACCGGTGGCAACGCATATCCGGTGGCATTGATAATGCAACAAGTTGTTACCAGTGTTCCTTTTTCAGCGCTCGTTACTTTGCTGACTTGCTTTTGTCCTTTCGGGGCTAGCACTTTTGCAGACTTTTGTACAGTGACAGTATTGGTCTCATCTAAATTATACACCCTTGTCCCGTTGCCAAATTTCGCATTTCTAGACATCGCCTCTCTTAAGTTGTCGAAGAAGATGTTGACATTGTGACGGTTAAAGGCAGTTGCCCGACTTAGGCTGCACCCTTCTGGTGTTCTTAGGCTTAGTACTGTATGCCTTTTACGGAAACCATATAACCAATCAATACCAGCAGCTTGAGCTTTGTGCCAATTTTGGGGTATTTTTAAATTATTTATACAAGCTAGTTCATACGCTAGCATGCGAACATCATTTGGGGTTAAACCGTAGAACATTTGACTACATTTAATAAGGTACTCCACTAACGTCAGTTCCTGTTCCGCTGAAAATACTTTATTTACAGAATAATTTGGAGTGAATCTCATCTTTTCTTTAGGCACTACTGTAGCTTTCTTAAAATACCGATGTAAAGTCGAATACGGTATGCCAGTTAATCTGGCTACGCTTCTCTTTTTGTTGCCTTCGTTGATTAGGTTAATGGCATTCCGCATTTGTTCTTCAGTGTGAAGACCTATGCCTGTCTTCCTTATGTGTGTTCTAGGCATGATGATACCTAAAAATAAAGATATCATTTAGTTTCCGAATAAAAAATTACCAAGGGGAACATTGGACACTCAAGGGGAACACTGGACCTATATCCACTGCTCCCCACAAGGAGATGGCCCATTGTACCCCAAAAACCGTTAAAGTAAGAATAATTCACCAAAAAACTAAATATAAATCAATACACTCCAAACACCAATAAACACAATTTGCAATCACAAAATAACAGGACACCATTAAAACACATTCAATAATACGCATGAATTTGCCTAGAAACATTTTTGAAATGTATGTAAAATAAAATTTACGTACTGTGTTGTTCGACCGGCAGCGATAACACACCCTCCTTGTGCCTGAGCGCGCGAGCGACTGGCGCGGTGCGGGGCCTGTCGAGACGAGTTCGCAAACACGCGTCGGCGGCGTTTGGCTGTGTGCGTAGACGATGGCGCTAGATACTTTTATTCACTGTTCCCCGTGATCCACTGTCCCCCCTCTTCCCCTACTATTTTGCAATAACCTACCCTACTGTGTTTTAGCGATTGGCATCACAGCTACCTACACAGATAATATTAGGTCATTACCTACGAAATTGGCGTTTTGTATAGAGAATTATGTGAAAAGTCTATTTTCCATACAATGAATTTTGTGCATATTTTTTGATGTCAAAATCAAAATATACCTGCCGGTAATATTAGATACTTCTAAGGCGTGTTTTGTATATCTCTTTTTCAGAAAACAAGGTACAGTCAAGTGCAAAAATAAGTATCGAAAGAATCCGTTCATAAATATGTTACGACGTTCTTATTACACAGAATTAGAGTGCACTGGGGACATATTTTTGAACGTTTTTGTATACCCCTTATTTTGTCTTCGACTGTACTATCAATATCACACATTTAAACCTATTTCAAATATTTGAACCGGCAGCATATGGCAAGAGTTGTTTTCAAACCTTATTTTTGAATATTATTTAAGGGAATAAAACTATTATTAGTGTGAAAAAACCTTTGTACACAGTGAATTGTTGAAAACAAAGAATATATCTAAGTTTCTCTCTAGATAATAAAATTAGGGATCAACTAACCTAACAATTATATGACCAAAAACGCCAATTTCATAGGTACCCAATACAATGCAAAATGAGAAAAAGACATTGTTGTTTCCTCATTTTGTCAACTTCAGCCCAGTCCCAGTCACGATATGGATCATTTCAGATTATTATTGGCAGTAAATTTTATAGCGAATGGTATTCAATGCTGTTGAGCTATAATGTTTCCGGGGTCAAGTCAATTGGTAATGGCACAGATTTACTCAAATAGAGTTCACATTGAAGTCGAAAAGCGAACCTCATTATCACCACATTTTACTCTATTAAACCATATATGGGTATATTGCAAAAGTTTTGTACGTACTTAAGGCATTAATCAAATGAACGATTGCGTCAATTTTATTACGAAAGCTAGTAATACCAATAGGGATGATGACTGTAATTAAAATAAATTACTTAACATTATGCACGACATAATACACGAAGAAATGATTACTAAGATGTAGATTCCAGTAATTTTTGTACAGAACTTCTATTTAATAAATTGAAAAGAACTTAAAAGAGTACGTCATTTGGCAGTACTCAAACGTGTCGTCACTTTTGAGTATTTCATATAAAATTTCATAGTGGTGATCATTCTGACAGTTCGAAAAAAGATGCTGATTTGACTTGCCAGTCATCATGCCTATTGTAGTGTCTACCTCTCTCCAACAACCTTTAATAGTAGAAAAATGCGTAAAAATTAGTAAATAAAGGTGCGTATTGTTGACAAATGAAAATTTGAATTATTCGTCTTTTGTTTGACTGCCAAAAGTTGTTACACAAAATTTTACTTCGTAACACAAAATTTGTAATAGCTCTAAGTGGAAACTGTTTTGGCTTATGAGTTAACTATGTTTGTTTACCTTAATGTATTATTATGTGCTGTATGTTTCCCAAACAAATAATAAAAAAAAAAATATGCCACCAAATTTAATTTTCATTAAGGCCTATGACTATTTAATTACGTACATAATTGTTTTGTTATTGACCCATAAGAGAATTTCACAAAAATTGTTTTTGAAATAATAGGTACACAGCCACGGCCAAGGAACAAATACACAAATAATACCTTCGCCGAGATTTGAATCCGTAACCTCTAGCTTCTTAGCTAGGGTCACTACCAAGTAGGCTACGGAGGCTGACTATAATTTGCATCTAGTATACGTGGTCTGTGATCAGCTCAGATAACTATCATTTGGCTCAGCGGTCCGCTTGGCTTGCCTGAAGTGCTTTTTGCTCTATGGGCGT
>JALPQI010013402.1:0-38742 GCA_025490895.1 Thaumatotibia leucotreta | reverse complement strand
CTAATCATTTGATTCAACTATTTGAACAACAAGGCTAAATAATTTTTTTTTAATTAAAAATAGTCAAAAAATCACCCTAATTTTTCAATTAATTTAATTTTGCATGAAACCTAGGTCGTTAAGTACTTTAGGAATTAGAAGTGCTCACACAACTATTTTTAAATGGCGGTTTAAGTTTTTATTGGTTGACATTGACATAAAGTTCATTATCGTGATGCATTGAAGAGGGGGGTGACATTTGACAACTAAAAATTAGGACCGCATTCGAAAGGCAATTTAGTATGGCGTGCGGCTTCCATGTTTTATTTGTTCGTAGCCGACATTTATTATTAATTTATGATATTCATCGTGTATGGTTTTCATTAATAAAGTGCTAAAAAATGGGCTGTAGGTACAGCAGTATTTTAGCTAATATTGACGTTAATTTCCCGTTTGAATATGCTGATTGTTTTATTGCTCTAATTCAAGCCGTACTGTCCGGTCATTTATACTAAATATCGGTCAGTTATTGAAAATGATGGTCACTTTGTAACTATTCCGATCACTAGACATCAGTTAGAAATAAGATCGACTGTGTAGCTTTTGTTGAAGCGTTCGTGCGTCTTTTTGCTCCAGGATCTTATAGTCGTGCACGAAAGTATCCCTTGCTGGCGGTCCCGACGGCGCGCACGCAGGCGCACGCACATACCCCGACCATCCGTGCACTCGCGTGCACTCAACTCCGTGCTCGGTGCATATCCACAGTGTGATCTGTTTGCGAGCTCGATCAGACGACTGATGACAGAGTGTAAGAGGGTAGCGGAAAGTGTGATGCCTGCGAGCACTATATCATAAGTTTTACTTTAAATTGTGTTCATTGTATTATATGTTTATGGTTATGCCGCATTGGCTTTGCTGTAATGGTATAAATGTTATTTTGTAAATAAATAAATTAGCCTCACCGGTTCGACTCCTGGATCCTTTGTCACTGCCATCCACAGAGTCCCCAGATCCTTTGCCGAGCTGCTGCAGCCTCTCAGCTAGCCCATGGATTTTCGAGGCTAGGGTGTGCTTCGTCTGTAAATACGAAAAATTCAATTCGGTATTTTTATGTATACGTATTGGCACAACAAAGTGGCTCCACTCCACCTGATCATAAGTGAAAAGTGGAGCCCAAATCGGGGCAGCAACGTATTATGAAACATTTTGGGACTCAGAATATGCCTCTAAAGGGCATTTTTAGTAATTGGTTAAAATTTCAAAAGGGTTTACAAAGTTGTGTAAAAATGTAAAATAAGGAGTAGGTATCACTACTACTAGCTACTAGTGGGTAGGTACTATTAGGCATTTTCACTTTTAGCACAGAATTAAGTACGAAATTTAAGCTATATCGGCGTTGTTAGATTTGATTACATTACATATATATTTGGCCGTGTGGTGACGGCACTAAGAATACATTTGTCACCACCCCAACTCCTCCTGCGGGTGTCGTAAAAGTCGACTATGGGATTGAAGTGTCACTGATCGTCATTGACGTGTCATTATTTGATAAAAGATTGATGATGGACAGCAGCGTCATCATAGTGGACACATTACTGCGATCGCCAATCCGCTTGCCAAGCGTGGCGATTATGGGCATTTATCTCCTAATGCGTCTACAGGCATAATTAATAGGAGAGGCCTACGTCCAGCAGTGGACTATCATAGGCTGATGATGATGATGATGTTGATGATGATGACACATATATTTAAGGCCAAGCAACACCGCGTGCGCGTGTGTGGTGAATACGTTGTAGTGTATGTAAATGTCATATTAGATGGCAAACCGCTTGCGTGGCAAGCACGTGCACGTGACGCGCAAGCGGTGTGCCATCTACTATGACTTTTCTGACGCTACAACGCGTACGCCACGCACACGCATTTGGTGTGGCACAGTCTTTAGAAATATTCAATGATGTAGATTGGTAATGAAACACGTTTCATACATGTTTACATTGTTCGCAACTTCTATAAAATTATAAAATAAATAAATATTAAATATCTGGGGGGTCTTACACAAATCGACCTAGTCCCACAGTAAGCTTAATTGAGGCTTGTGATGTGGGTACCAGACGACGATATTATGTACACCGTGTTTTTATTGATTTCCGTTAAATTTAAGGGAAGCTTATTTAGGTACAAATAATCAATTTCTCTAAGAAACAAGTGTATAATTTCTACTGTTATTGAGTTATTAAAAAAATAAGTTTAATGACTGAACAAGTGTATTGCAACCTTTATCACATCCTAATGTTACTTGTTTTGAAATGTGCCGTCAGCAGCCGTCAGTCGCCTGAGATCTTATTCTTAAGGTTCTCTCACAATTGCCATTACAATTATTATGTATGAAAACGAATCAAAAAAAATTTTTACGTATTAACAAAAGCCGATATACCAGGCAACTTCTATTAATGTCCCAAGTAACCTGTCCAATTTAACGGACATCAATAAAAACACGGTGTATAATAGATAGATAGGTACATTTATGTACTTAAATACATAGACAGCCATGACCAAGGAACAAATGTGCGATAAATAAATACACAAATAATGCCCTCGCCGGGATTCGCACCCAGAGCCTCCAGCTTTGTAGGCAGGGTCACTACCAACTCTACGGAGGCTGACTAATAAGTATATTGATATTTCCTTTTAAAAGCTTACCTACATAATTTAATATATCACACAGTAATTCTTGTTGAGTATACCCGTGGCACATTTCCGGAAATCCAATTGAAGTTAATGGACATGGAATAGCATTTAATGGGATACCTTATTTGACTTGATTTTGCTTTTATTTGAATTGCAATGTACCTATAAAAGCATGCATTGCTTTAATGTAGCTGTGGCTAGATGCTGTTAACAAGAATTACTTTTTATTTAGGTGTTTAAACTGGATAGATTATTTTTGCTGACTACACGTCGACAGAGACAATCGATAGACAATGATTACAATGCGATATAACAGCTAGTCTATAGAGGAGAATGTACCCCTTTGGCCATCTATGTAACCGAGCTTTCGTAACCTGGTTTCGATCGAAGCTTTACGCTTCAGCCAGCCAGTGATATAGAAGGAAAATAAAGCTTCGATCGGTTACGAAACCTGGGTTACGTAGAAAACGGAAAGGGAATGTACACTTATACAGGGAATAAATATATTTATCTCACTTGCTCACCATCGGGGGTGAATATTAGAGACGATTACAAAAAAATGTATGTGTACTTAGGCATCAAAACAAAAATCACGAGATTCACATCAATTGTGTTACGAACGGTAGTCAAGTAAACTATATGGTATACTCTGTCTAACAACCTTTGGCAGTAATAATATTCGGCCAAGTGCGAGTCGGACTCGCGCGCGAAGGATACCGTACCATTATCAATTTATTCTTAAAAAAATACAGTTAAATAAACCTACCTCAAAAATTATAGGAGATAATTTAATCAAACCAAAAATCGTTGATAGAGTTTATTCATGTGCATAACACATATTTTTTTAGAATTTTATATCGCGTAGTTTAAAAAATAGAGGGGGGACACATTTTTCAGACTTTGAGAGCTGATATCTCGAAAACGATTTGCTTAAATAAAAATAAGATTTACAAACCTTGTTGATATCATTTTCAAAGACCTTTCTATTAATACCCCACACGCTTATATACAACTAAAATTTTTTTTCTATCCCTCAGTTACATGTATGGAGGGCCCCCACTCCAATGGTTTTTTTTACAATTTAGTATCATAATCAGTCAGCCTCCGTAGCCTAGTTGGTAGTGACCCTGCCTACGAAGCTGGAGGTTCCGGGTTCGAATCCCAGCGAGGGCATTATTTGTGTATTTATTTATCACAAATATTTGTTCCTTGGTCATGGCTGGCCTAGTACCCACATCACAAGCCTTAATTGAGCTTACCGTGGGACTAGGTTGATTTGTGAAAGATGTCCCAAGATATTTATTTATTATTTTATTTATTTATTTATAATCCTGTAGCGGTTCATACAACACATATCCTTACCAAATTTTGTTACTGTAGCATTTATAGTTTCCGAGTAAATCGGCTGTGACAGACGGACAGACGGACAGACGGACATGACGAATCTATAAGGGTTCCGTTTTTGCCACTTTGGCTACGGAACCCTTAAAAGGGCTAATTTTAAATATTAGGGTTCGTATTATTGATCTCTCATAGAAAAAATTAATTTCCGCCCTTTTTCAGTACCACAGCATACTAGGTGTGAGGCTGATCGACCGAATGAGAAATTCAGTGCTGCGTTCCAAAACCGGGGTCACTGATGTCGGAGCCAAGACTGCCAGGCTAAAGTGGGCATGGGCCGGCCACGTCTGGCGCATGCACCCGCAGCGGTGGGCTAAATTAGCAACGGAGTGGGTGCCACAAAATGCGCGGCGACGACGCGGCAGGCCCAGACGGAGATAGCGGGACGATCTGGATGCATACTTAAACGCCTGGCAAGAGATCGCGCTAAGCCGGGAGAGTTGGAAGACAAACGGGGAGGCCTTTGCCCAGCAGTGGGACACTCTAATGGCTTCGTAATAATAATAATAATTCAGTACCACAAGTTGTTACACTTTAACTTAATAACACAAAAATTATGTCGTAAAATTTTGTTTTCATTGAATGCCTTTAACTATGAATGTGTTTCCGCATACCTATAAGTTGGGAGCCTATGAAAGAAAGCGTGAAGAAGCATCTAGCTGGCCAGCAAGGCGGTGGTAACTGACAGGTTACTGCTGGCCCCTATACCATGAAAATTTAAAAGCGTACAATTCTACAAAATTGACAACTTTTTGTATGGGAATTTATACAATTTTGAACAAGGAATATATTTCTCTCACTTGCGTGCATATTACTATCTCGCTCACCTGATGGTCGCCATGAGCTGTGACGGCTGCGCAGGCGGCGGCGGAGCTGGCGGCGGCCATTTCCCGAAGCGCCGGTCTTCGGTCGCGGCGGACGAACGATAGAAACAAGTGCCTGGAAAACGATACATTAATAAATATTCCGGAAATCAGATCACATCATCAGCCTATCTCAGTCCACCGCAGGAAATGAAATGAAATTATTAGCACAAAAATAGAATTATATTACATAAAAACAGAGCGGTAATTCTCAAAATAGTGGCATCGTACCCTGCCGTTATGTTTTTGAATAGAAAGTGTATGAAATATGTAAGTTGCACATATAATATTTTTTTTACAGATAGACACTAATATTACACATCGAGGCCAAAACAGTATTTTTCTATACATATAGTACTTTTGTAAAAAAAAAATGAAGAATGCCGTTTTCTACTGTACCCTGCCTTGTCCAAACACGACACTGCTCCAGTTTTAGCTCTTTAGATTATTTAACTACAGTTGTATGATAATGATACTTGGTTTTTAATACTAACTATACTATAACATTATTAAATATGACGTTACACAGGATGTTTGGATTACTTTTAACATAAATATTCACGTTCGAAGTTTGTCCAGCGATATTTTCTCTGTATCCTGTGCGTTCGCGGTATTGCACCTCACACACACATAGAAAGTCTCATTGAGAACGTAATTGATGCAAAACGCGTCTTCAGTATGGTTCTAGCCGCTGGTGGAAAGGTTTCTGCACAAGGTGCACCTGTTTTGAGTCGACAAGTTTTTGAAGTGTGACGTTCGGAGTTTGTAACAGGTATGTACACTTTATCCTGGCATGCTTATTTTAAAATATGAATACGGCTGGTTTCTTACTTATAATATTTTAATATTCCATTAAGGTATAACTACATATACTAGAGTTATGGTATTTGTATTATTAACAGTTTAGGAGATAATATCTAGTTAGTCGACTTTTCACTGCACCCTGTGTAACTTTATCCTGCAATCACTCTGCAGGGTAAAGTGACTGTTGACAGGATAAAGTGAAAATAGCTATCTGTACAAAGTTTTTACTAACTTGCACTATATGCAAGTAATTATGTATGTATCTTTGAGGGTATCATGTCATTCTACAGAATTTCCTTTTCCCGAATATCACCTGACAACCTACTTTTCGCAGATGATTCACTTGGCATACTAACATTTGCCAACTTCCATTTGGTTCCTCTTTCTCTTCCAGTGCTATGCATCTCTAAGTATTCTGCTGATGATCTTTTGAGATCCCTCGTGTGTTGCTTGGCGATCCAGGGTCTGATTACAATATTGGAGGCACCTCTAAACGTCTGGTATTTGGACGATGGGGAGGTGATTCCAATATCATGCTCAATGACGACCGTAGATTTTTGCCAACCTTGTGGTACGTAAATTCTTGGAAGTGCGAGTTTTATGCCTGTATCCCTGTCAGACTTCGAATCTGTCTTGTCACAGGCATCATCAGAGTAGTTGGATGGAGTGAGCTCGGAGCTTTAGGCTAAGACGGTGGCTTTGAGGGCTGCTTATGAGCGTTTAGAACAGGCTATCGGCACATGTGCCGTTGGTGCTACTACGCTACTGCCTTACAAGTACAACACCGCGCATAACTTTCACTTTCCCCATAACCTCAACATGGATATTTTAACAGGAGGCAGTTAAATATGACAATTCGCTTAAACAAGGGTTAGGAACTGTTTTAAACCTCCAATTTGGCGAAATACAGTAGTGCAAAGCAACATTCCCTGTTCGTTTCGGAGGTCTTGAGATTCGCTGTATGCGAGACACTAGGGTCGTAGCGTGGAGGTAAGGATCATGTCATGAGTCGGCAGGTATTTTTGCTAAAATTTTGTCTATAAGCCACCTTTTGTTTGGAAGGCTCTGGACGTGTGATCGGTTCGCTCTTTGGGGGAAGTGTATCCGAACAATCCCATTTCTCAAAAGCTATGGGCTGATGTTTTGTGCTCATTTAGCAGCATGCTGGAAGGTGCTAGTGTTGTGGAGGATGTCGCTCGGTTTAAAGCGATGAGGCAGCCCGAGTTCTGGGCCTGGTTGCATGCACTACTGTCGCCACAACTGGGAAAGGTGCTCGATCACGATACATTGAGAATGGGTGTTGCCTTGATACTGGGATCCAAGGTGTGCGAACCCTATCTCTGCATATGCAGAGCGTCAGTAGAGGTAAATGGGCACTAAGGACTAAGTTGTTCCCTTTCTACGGGGCGTTTTTCGAGACACCATGTGATTAATGACTTGGTCGCGGCTCTCGGCGAATGTTCCCTGCATAGCGGAGCCTCAGGACTTGAGCTGTATAGATGGCAAGAGACGGGACGGCTTAACGCTGGTTCCTTGGGCATTGCCTTGGCCATAGCGGCCCCTTGCCCACTACCTGCTGTGGGATGCTACGTGTGTGAGTACATTTGGGCCTTCGCATCTGTCACAGACATTGCAAAGGTTCCAGGTGCGGCCGCTGAGAATGCTGCCAGGATCAGACATCTGAAACCAACTTGCAACTTGGAACCAGCTTACGATTTTATTCTCCGTTCCAGTTCTCACAGTGTCCAAAGAATCACGCTTGCCGTCCAGCGCGGTAATGCTGCACGTTTGGGAAGGGTAGCGTTCATCAATAATGTAAACAATCCTAAAAACCTGCATTATTTCATAATCACGCACTTTTGGAACACAATCAACTTAAAACCTTCAACCTTGTTCACATACATTTTCCCGGATATTATAGGTACATATATATAAATATTAGGGCGTAAAATCATAACGGTCGATGTATTTTAAGTTAAGGTTCAATAAAAGAGTTGAATTATTAGTGGTAAACATGTTTTTTTATTTAAACTCTCTTTAACCTGCCACATTTTCCCTACTACCCTGTCTTGTCACTTTCTCCTGTATGTCTAAAATTTCAACTCGCCATAACTTCTAAGTTTTTACGACTAGTTCGTTCCCTTTCACCAATTCGGTATCTTTGATGAACTCAAAAACATATTATAATCTAAAAAGCTAAGGAAAAACCACTTTAATTTTTTTCATTTACTTTACCCTGCCGATGCCACTTTTATGAGAACAACCCAGAGATATCGAAGTTGTGCCAAAGGGTCCTCACTCAGCTTGTTGTCACGTAGTGCACCGCAGGGCACACTACGCAACGCTGATTTTCAGTGAGGCCCGCGATGTACAGAGAAGATGGCACTATTTATCTAAGACAACTTGCATAGTTACATTGTGATTATTACTAATGGTATACATTTAAAATTAATTGATACAATACGAATTAAAACTACACTATCATTATAAACATAATTATATGCAGGATATTATATTTATTACAATTATTATATAGGTACTTATACATTTGTGTGTGGCGTGAGTGTATGTGAGTAGGACGTAGGCTTCTCCTATTACATATGAGCATTAGGAAGTAAATGCCCATAATCCCCTGGCTGGGTAAACCGATTGGCGATCGCAGTAATGTGTCCACTATTGATGACGCTGCTGCCCATCATCAACGTTCTATCAAATAATGGTCAGTGACACTTCAAACCCTAAATTGACTCTTACGACACCCAGGGAATGAGTTGGAGAGGTGACAAATGTATTTTTACTGTCGTCTCCACACAGCATAGCACTTTAGCACTTAACTGTACGTATGCATCAGTGTATATATGTAAAACCTGCTCGCGGGGATTCTTAAAGCGGCAATTATAGTTCGTCGTTCTCGTAAAGGTGCGTTCAAACCAAAAGAACATTCGTT
Source organism: Thaumatotibia leucotreta (assembly GCA_025490895.1). Classification (NCBI taxonomy): domain Eukaryota; kingdom Metazoa; phylum Arthropoda; class Insecta; order Lepidoptera; family Tortricidae; genus Thaumatotibia; species Thaumatotibia leucotreta. The sequence continues at coordinate 30,060 of JALPQI010013402.1, read as the reverse complement.
ATTCTAACCCCCCACTCTACGCAATTCGATTACACAAAACGTGATTGGTTGATTTTGTAGAACGGGGGATAAAACAGCGAATGCTCTTTCGGTTTGAACGCACCTTTATGCGGTCGCTGAATCAAAGTACCTTATGCGGTTGCCAGGCAATTGACATTGTTTTCATGCAACGAACGGCCCAGTGTAATTGCCGCTTTATAATTTTAACTAATGTCTTATACAGACTACGAGTACGTAGTAGTACGTAGTAACGTCATGCTGTTTCAGTCTATCTCACTGAGACTGACAGTAATAGCTGTCATGCTACTTCAGTCAGACTCGGTGAAACTGCCTGAAACAGCATTTGTTTACGAACGTTTCCGAAGGCAAGTAATTTCTCACTACACCTGTACTTACCAACTTAATAATTGTCAGTTAAGAAAACATATTTTCTTTGTTTATGTTTACTCAGTGCCTTATAGTGTCGAAAATGTGATATAATATATGTAAACTAAATATCTTAATTTCCAGAATACAAAAAGTGAAAAGTCCTATAACATGTTTGTCTTCATTAGTATTATTACAAAACAAAACCATTATTACCTCTTAAAAACGCCTTAGAAAAAAACCAACAAACGCAGGGAAATCTTAAAATAAGATTCCTTCCCCTTACGCTCGAAACAACAAAATGGCTTCCATAAATAATAGCTTTCTATCTACATGTGTCACCCGCAAATGTGGTGAATCTAAGGACATCTTTATGTAGAAATCCCTGAAGCGAAACCAGCAAATAGACGTACTTACAGACCGTAAGCTCCGAGAATTATATCTGGATTTTATTGCGGTTTGTCTTCAGAATATTGTGAGCGATAAAATCCAAGAGTTGTTCTTCGAGCTTGTAGATGTATTACAAAAAAGTAATAATCGTTTATTTAAGTATATAACAAGATCTCAATTTAATCATCATCACCAGCCTGTGTTAGTCCACTCCTGGACGTAGGCCTTTCCTATTAATTATGCGTATAATCATAATCATTTATTTGCATATAAAAAGGGTTTTACATAATAGGTGTTCTATAAATAAAATGTTCTGACCTTTTTAGCTGTTTTTTGACAGCATGCAAATGGGTCCTTATTCTTATAACATTTAATCAGTGCATAAACTATCTTAAACTAATTTAAATAATAACTAAATAACAATCGATTCAATTGAATAATTAAAATAAATAACAGAAAGTCAAGATTTTTCGCAAGTACACACATACAGTGCGTGATAATTAAATGATTAAATAATATTTAATGACATAGATATTACAAAATTAGAGGATTATACATTATTATGTAAAATAAATTCGTTAACCGAGTAAAATGTTATAGAAGCATTAGGAGGTAAATGCCCATAATCGTCACGCTGGGCAAGCGGTTTGGCGGTCGCAGTAATGTGTACACTATGATGACACTGCTGCGCATCATCAATCTTTCATCAAATAATGGTCAGTGACACTTCAATCCCTTAGTCGACTCTTACGACATCCGCAGGAGGAGTTGGGGTGGTGACAAATGTATACCAACTGCCATCACGTCATCTCAATTTACACATAATAAATCCGCCGCAGGCTTCGTCAAGATGCTACAAAATAGAATCAGAAACAAGCTTCGTTATACACACCAATGGCAATTTTGTATGGCAAAATTGGCAAAATTTTATTTATATCCATCTAGTCTCAAGATTATTCTAGTGGACACACTACTGCGATCGCCAACCCGCGTGCCCAGCGTGGCGATTATGGCCATTTACCTCCTAATAACACACACAGGTAATATGATAGGATAGGCCTTTGTTCAGTGGACTAACTAATACACGTATTCATCATCATCATCATCATCATCAGCCTATCGCAGTCCACTGCTGGACATAGGCCTCCCCAATTTCACGCCACCGTTCTCGATCTTCGTTTGTCCAAGAGTGAACTAATACACGTATTACATTATCTTCGCACGTGTATCGTACGACGTCTTTCAGGTCAGGAAATGTCAGCATTGTCAATGAATATTGTTATAGCTTATATAATCTTTATTTACCGACTCGAACATAGTAAACTAAACAACTTTCAGGGTGTTCTGTTATCATTTTGTAAAAATAATGAATGCATAGGCGTTGGTGTGCAACTACAGGAATGTGTTAAAATTGTGCTGCGTGTACTTTTTCGTGCTAAGTTTACTGCGACAAAATGTTGTATTATATACATGATGCATTTCGAAAATTATTATCACTAACCTGATGATGATTGTAATGTGAACAAACAATTACCTTTTTTGAGTTTCCTCGCTATAGTGAGGGGTAAAGTTTTGTGTTGCACACGGGTGCAAATGTATTTTACTTCTCGTATTTTAGAACGCTCGCTGCGCTCGGGATTCTATTTTAGAACCACTCGCTTCGCTCGTGGTTCAACTATGGAATCCTTTCGCTTGCTCGTGTTTCAATTCCATACTCGCGGGTGGAATACAACTTTGCACCCTTGTATAACATATAACAAATAACTATTCTTGTAGTTCTAACGTGTATAAAAAAAAAAAAAAGGATAGATAAATGAATGGGTTGCTTTGTATACAACAACGGAACTCACTCGGTTTGTTTGCACACAAAGACGATTAGTTGAAGGTGTATTAGGATTATTTATTTTTAACTAGTTTTAATAATGTTTATTTACTGTATACCACCTGTTGCTATGGAAGAGCGGGACATCCTGACACAAGTATCTTATACTTAATAGGATGCCCCAACCTTGTAATCACTTTACCAAATTGTCACAGTGAAATAAATATATTTTCATTTTCATTTCATTTTCATTTTCATTACAGGCTGAAAGTGTTGTCAAGTCGCAAGGTCTAAGGGTCTCGGCTAGTTTGCGCGGATTATGACTTGGACCTGGAACGCACGGTCGTTTAACAAGGAAGTATTTGAACGGCGCTAACTAGTGCGGGCGCGTGCGACGGATTTGAATACAGCTATGCTATTCTCTTATTCACACAATCGACGCTGCGTTCGTCAACGAGCTCGACGACGAGACAGCCTTCACTTCGACGTAAAGCGCAGCGCTGCGAAAAACGGTATTCACTAACGTAGAACAGCTCGTCGTCGAACTGTAGGCGGTAACTCTCGACGCATTGTAGTTCCAGCTCACGCCGCATTCGTCGCCGAGCGCTAGTGTCGTTTAAAGTGCATTAGTGAATACCATTTTTAGGCTCGACGCTGCCGCAGCGCTGACACAGCGCTGTTAGCTAGGCGGTTTCCTTAGTGAATAGCAGTGCTGAGCGGAACCCGTAGGTGTTTGGAGGCGAAAGGCGTCTGCGTCAGCTAGCGGAGGCCCTGAGACACGATAGCTTAAATTCAGTTACCTGGAGAGTTCATCTGGAGCTGAGCACTCGAGGAAGTTGTCAAGAAACCAACGGAACCCTTCGAAGTCGATGTCCTGTAACAATAAGAAAGTCATGGTTAGGCGAATCTTGGAATAAAAAAAAATGCTGTTCGTTAGCCTTGAAGAAGGCCTTCCTAGGAAGACCCAGTGGACGCAGACCGGTTGGTAGACCAAGATATCGTTGGAAAGACGAGGTGGAGAAGGACCTACGCGCCCTGAATGCAGAGAACTGGGAGGAGATCGCACAGAACCGGGCGCATTGGCGCCAACTCGTATTGGAGGCCAAGATCCACTTTGGGTCACTGAACCAGCGGAGTAAGTAAGTAAGCCTAGTTGGCCGTGTGGTGATAGCAGAAAGAAATATTAAGAGTCGACTAAAGGACTAAAGTGTCACATAGAAGATTCATGCTGGGCAGCCGCGTCATCATAGTGGAAACATTACTGCGATCGTCAAATCGCTTGCCCAGCGTGGCGATTATGGGAGTTTAACTCGTAAGGCACTGGCGATACTCACCCGGCGGTGATAGCTAATAGCCGGGCGAGTATCGCCGCCGTGTCTCTTTTATTACTCGGGAGTGCGTATCTTTTGTTCGTGTTTATAGCCCTTAGTTAATAGCTCGCGGTGAGACTAGTGCCTAATGCGATTCGCATGTTAATAGGAGAGGCTGACGTTCAGCAGTGGACTGAGATAGCTTGATGATGAGCATCTTGATATAAAAACATACTGCTGTTTGTTAGCCTCGATAAAGCTCGACCGATTTGGTTAATCTTCAAATATTTGTGACAGCTCAAGGAAGGCTTAGAAAAAAACGAGGGAAATATAAAAAACAACCATCATTATTTACCATACAAACAGTTCTTATACAAATGTAATGACCAAAGAATAAGAAGATACCTTATGACTATAGAATAAAAAAGATTATACAAAGATCACCAGGTCAGATAAATTACTAGTAAAAGATCTGTTAAGCTGTTTTAGTACCTACTTTCTTCAAAAAATACGAAAATTAATTAAAATAGAATATTATGTTTTCAACCAGTTACGAGTTTTTGAAACACAGAATTAGATTTGGATAGAAGAAACAAGTTCATTAATTTGTATGGCGGCCGAGCGTGTCAGATTTTGTACTGAAGTTGTTACTTAGGTACCTATGATTTTAAATATGTCTCAGGCCCTTGAGTAATCATATTTGTTTGTGTTGTTGCAATTAATATTTCTTAAGGAGGCATTATTAATGTTCTTGTTCACTTCAATTTACAAAATTTGACGCCCGAAAGCTGCAAGCTGCGATCAAAGACGGACAACTCAGTGGATTTCACTGAGTTCATTTGACACGCTAAGTAGATACGTTTGCTTGATCTATGGCATATATGATATCTGTGTTTTGAAATCATAAATAGTATAAAAAATTTCAGAAATAGTGATAAAATAGGGGTACGATTACATAATTGAGATTGTTATTTGATCTTATACAATTAAAAAATCATTTCCCATATGAAACTGAATTGGACCTTAAAGTAAATGAACTGAATAATAGGTATATTTCAAAAACACGCATAGCTAAGGCCAATTTTCACATTACTAAAATAAATAATAGTGACAATAAGGTGAAAGCTATGTGGAATGTGGTCAACACTGAAAGTAATAAAAACAAGACAGCCATCGACTATACGGACATTGTGAGGAAACCTGATGGGACAGAGTTCGTAAATAAAGCGGAGTTGGTGAACACCATGAACCGCCAGTTCGTGTCCGCGGCGCTGCGGTGCGGAGCGCCGCCCGCGCAGCCAGGTCGAGCCGCCGCGGCGCTCGCAGCTGTATATCCCGCTGCCGACCGTTCGCTACGTTTTACGAATTTCACACCAGCAGAAGTCCAAAAAATCATACTAAACTGTATTAAAGACAAGCCTACTCAGGACCTTTATGGCATATCAACAAAACTTTTACGCATGTCAGCCAGTCCACTAGCCTTTCCACTCTCATTACTTTTCAATAGATGCCTTAAACTCGGCAAATACCCCAAGCCCCTGAAGGAGGTCAAGGTCAGCCCGTTGTATAAAGGAAAAGGAAAACAGAGCGACATAAGTTGTTACCGTCCCATAAGTATTATACCGGCCGTCGCGAAGATCCTAGAAAATGGACTAACGTCACGTTTATCCCATTATCTCCAAAGTACCGACAATATATCTGAGTGCCAGTTCGCATACAGACCAGGCCGATCCACCACAATGATGGCGCGCGAAGTAGTACGTCGCATACTTGGAGCGCGAGAACGTGGGCTAGAGGTCGCAGTACTTTTCTGCGACCTCTCTAAAGCTTTTGATGTCGTCGATCACTCATTGTTGTGCTGCAAGTTGGACCACTATGGCATTCGAGGGCCAGCCCTGTCCCTCATGGCAGAGTTCATGGACGGCCGGACGCAGTATGTGATGGGGCAAAAAGGATCTCTATGCTCGGAGGGTATAGACGCCCAATTTGGTGTACCGCAGGGATCGTCGTTATCCAATCTGGCGTTTTCTCTATTGCTAAACGACCTACCACGAACTATTAAAGACGGTGAGGTATTTATGTACGCGGATGATGTTGCGGCAGTTATTACCGCAACCGACATAGATAGTCTCGAGTTCAAGTTGAACATGGTAGCCGAACAACTTTTAGCATGGTTCCAGTATAACGGCCTGATATTGAATCTAGCGAAGACCCATTTTATGCAGTTCGATCTATCAGGACGTAAGCGCCGCCCCCTGCATATCAGCCTCGAATGTGGTAGCATAGATCAAGTAAAGTCTACTTCATTCCTGGGCTTTACCATTGACCAAAGCCTGACATGGGAAAGCCATATTGACACCGTGTGTGCTAAAATGGGAAAAGCCTGTTTTGTTCTGAATAGATTAGTAGCAACTCTTCCGTTTCACACGGTGCGCATGTGTTACTTTGCTAGCGTCCAATCCATTGTCCAGTATGGATTCGAGTTGTGGGGGCGTGCGGCTGACTGGCTGCGTGTCTTCCGCCTACAAAAACGAGCTGTAAGAGCAATAAGACGAATACCGTGGCACGAATCGGCCAAACCGCATTTTATAGCCTTAGGTATTCTTACCTTACCCTGCCTTTTGATCCTACAAGTAGCCGTGTACGTTAGGCAAAACCTGGACAGGTATCCTAGGCGAGGCGATGGAAGCGGTCGTGTTACGCGGTATGGGCATAAGCTGGCCGCAGTGCCTCGAAGTCTTGTCAAAACTGCCAAATCTATCCATATGATGGGTCCTGCGGTCTACAATAGACTACCTAACTATATAATCGACGCTCCTAGTCTTGTTAGTTTTAAGCACAAATTAAAAGTGTGGCTGGTCGAGCAGTCGTTCTATAGTGTTGATGAATTGTTAAATTTAAAAATAACTTTATAATAACGTGTCCTTATAGACGTACGAAACATATTGCTTGATATACAAATTAATTTTATTTATAACTAATTACTTTTAATAATGCGTACCTAGTTACACTAATGTATTGGATTTAATACCTATATGTTAAAATTGTTAAATGACCTGTAATGTTTAATTATCAATAAAATTTATGATTATGATTATGATTAATACATGAAACAAAGGGTTAAATAAACAAGACTCCAAATCTCCAGAAAGCGTATTTGCAATTCAGGACCTGTCCTTTACCCTTGCCACCTTATCAAGCCGATTTCATACCTATTTATCATGGCTTGAGGGCGTGAAGACCCTTTGTTTTTTTCGTACCCAATTGTAATTCCATAATCCAACATGATTATCAATACGACGTGTTCAAAGTGAGTGTAATGACCCAATATGATTTCAATCTTCAAACCATCAAAAGAGAATGGGTGAATTTGATCTTGAGCCTTTTTATTGGATAAAAATATTTTTTTCGTAACACTTGCTGTCTAAGCGCGCCATTGCTTGCGCGCGTAGCGGGAGTAATAGAAAAGTGATATTCCCTAGGGAGTAATAGAAATGTCAGTACGTCATTTAATAATATTACGTCTTAAAACTTATTTTTTGCTTGGCAAGTGTGATAAAAAACATTGTATGCATCACGGTCGGTAAGCGGAATTCTAACTCGAGTCATAAAAGCCCTTCGCCTAACGGCGTCGGGCTTCTAATACTCTCGTTAGTAATTCCGTACTTACCTCCCTTGATGCACAACGTACTATTACTAGTCGTTACTTGAATTTAAATCGATATAGTAATAAAAGTAAAACATTTTAGATGTGTGAGTGGGTTTTCTTTTATTCTGTTTTTTAGTCAAAGTCAAAGTCAAACTATTCTTTATTCAAGTAAGCTTATTAATAAGCACTTTCGAATCGTCTGACATTATCAAGAGAGAGAAAAAAAATCTACTACTGGTTCAAACCCTACGCCGTTCCTGAGAAGAACCAGTAAGAAACTCAGGTGGACTTATTTTTTCAAAACAGTATAATAATACATCTTATTAAAATAACATGCATTAAAGAATGTATTACATAAAAAAAAAGATTATTATAGACATTTTCATAAAAGACAGAAATAAATAAAGGATCATAATATTAAACAAAAATAATTATTATTGTACAAGTTCACAACATTATTAAGTATTGTTACGTTCGTGGGGTGGGTTTTCTATAGAAAATGTATGAATAAGCCACTAATTAAAACTGATACTTTAATTACTAATTAAAAGAACAAACACTTTACTAAAACACTATTAGTCACACACTTAACACTTCAAACTGGTACACTTTTACACTCTCAAACTCGCAGTCGATTCGCAGTCTTCGCTCTTAATGTTAGCTCTTAGCTGTCTCAATTGAAACTACTCCTCGGCCGGGTCATGCTGTGTATTTATCCTCCTACGGCCCAAATTTTTAGAGGGTACTTCCGAGGAAGACCCAATGTCCTAATATTAGAACTAATTAATAAAGTCTTGAACGCCCAGACCAAACATTGTTCATATCTGGTTAACCCTAACGAATACAAGTTTTATATTTTGAGGGTGTTATAATAATGGTTTAGGCTTGCCAGGAAATTAAAAAAAAACACTATAATCTTTTGTTCTATATTTAGCACATTGGGCTTTTACTTATAATACAAACCACTTAAATAATTCTTGAAATCTAATAGAAAACAAGAGTTTTAACAACTTAATCATCACTTTAATTATACCAGGTACAATAAAATTGCATGCTTCCCAGCAGGAACTAAAATTTTCCAAAGAAAAAAGTTCTTTAGGTCAAATAAAAAAAAATACTTTTTTGAATTTTTTTTTTTTGTTAAAATTATGAACCATCTTTTTTTTTCAAAAGTACAGAAAAAAGAACAGTCACTATAAAAATAGATATTAAAAATAAAGCTTCGTCATTTTTGTCTTCAAAATCAGACTGCTGGAGTAAGTCCAACACGTGACAATCTTTGCGAGTTGAAACAAAAACCTTGTAAGCCCGACGGCCTACAACTAGGACAAAGTAAGCTAATTTCTACATAAATATCTATCATTTTCTTTATCACACGTACACATAAATACATTAGAGTAAGGAGGATAGTAAATAAACATGAAAAACAATTTAGGGTATGACCGCCCAGTGTACTAGTACTAGTACGAATACATTTTCATACAAAAATAATGTCAAAATATACAAAATTAAATTAAAATTACTGTATATACGAATGATTTATTTCTTTATCTCGAAAATAAAACCAATATTTGCGAGTAAAATGTAAAGATAACAACGATAATAATAAGTTAAACTAACCTCTTCTCGTTGTATGCGTCATTGGTTCGACGTCTTGTGACAGAAAACCGAAAATATCACTTTCCGCTCACTTGAATCAATGCTGCCACAATGCCAAATATATATACAGACTAACCAGTAACATCAAAATGACATGGCGGGTAATTCAAATCGACCTGGACGGTGTAAATATTTTGTCCTAGTACTATCACGCTGGGTCTTGGCATCATGTATCTATTTTGATACTTGGGCTTTCACTGCAAACTGATTTTGTCCTAGTATTAGTACTTCTGACCCCAGGAGGTTATACCAGCCACTCAAATCTACAAAGTACGAGAAGATTCGACTCTAGAAAGTTCCCGAGTTAGGTGCGCGAACATTCTAGAGTATCGCTGTCTCTTTCTACAGGTTTCTCTTTCACACCCGTCCAGAATGTTCTCTCTATAGCTGTCTCGTTCACATCCTTCCAGAACATTCTCTCGTGCTGTCTCTATCTAATAGTGCTTTCTCTTTCACTCCTATGGGAAATTTAGCTATATACCGATTTGTACTTGAGAGGCCCAAAAGGAGTCCTGAAAACGCCTAAAACGGGTTTTCAGGTTATTGCGCCATCCGATAGAGGGTATCCTGAAACGGCCTGAAAACATGTTTCAGGCGCCTGAAAACGACGGTATCTGGGGTGAATATTTGATGTTGTAGTATGTGAAAGAGGACCTTCTGAAACGGCCTGAAAACGCATTTCAGCCTGCTGAAAACGCTTCTAACGTGTCTAAAATCATATTTGTAGTTTTTATCATGCCACCGGCGTAACAGTATCTATATCTATACTACTAGAGATGTAAAGGTCCTCTAGTTGTCAGAATAATAGTTATATTATGAAACCGGAGTCAGAAAGGGATTCGAAAGTACTGTTGACACAATAAATGCCACAAAATTTACCAAGAAAAGTGTTGTTTATAGATGTAGTGAGTGATTAAACAATGGCGCGCTTAGACAACAAGTGTGATGAAAAAACTATTACGCGTAGGTATAGATTTGTTATTTATCAAAGTAATTTGAATTCATGTGTAGATGTGTCAAAAAACATCATTTATTTACCGTTAAAAAAATTAAAGCTTTAACCTAATTTAGTAAACCTGTGATTCTAGTGACTGCGCCAAATATATACAGAAACTTATAACATATAATATTATGACATGATACACACATAGCCTATTCGCCTATACTCGTACCAGTTCATCCGTGAATTTAGACAGTTAAAAGTTAATTTACTAATGCAAAATACAAAACGCGCATATGTTTTCAACCTTTTCATAACGGATTAGAGTTGATTTTATATGGCGTGTTTACTATTAATTCCATCTATTAGAGCTATTAAGTGTGGGAGGGTACAATCCCTTTTCCCCAAGTAAGTCGAATTAAGACCGTTTACTCAGACCTCCAGGCACATACAGATTTCATAGGCCTTGGGATCTTTTTACATTGGTGTTACTGATGATACATGGTTAGAACTGCAATAATTGAGTGGATACATTATCCCTGTATGTTATACCGTAGTAATGACGTGTTACAAATGTAAGGGTATAAAAGTGGGAAACCGCAACGATTTAGAAAGGTTTTCTGATTGGATAATTTCGTTGGTGCGTCGATTGCAATTTTTTTTTCATAATTGAAGGCCTTTCATGAAAACAGTATTTAAAGTCAATTGTGTTACGAAGTCAAAGTGTAACAATTAACTTTTATTACTAAAAAAAATGACAAACTAAAATTTTCTATGAGCGATCAACGTGGGTAGGCCCCTCATAAGATGGACTGATGACCTGGTGAAGGTCGCAGGAGTCCGCTGGATGCGGGTGGCACAGGACCGGTGATTGTGGCAATCTTTGGGGGAGGCCTATGTTCAGCAGTGGATGTCTTTCAGCTGATAGGATGATGATGATGATATGATGATGATCAACGAAAATTTGCCCCCTTTTAATGACCACTGCCGAAGGTTGTTGGACAGAGTAAGTATACCACATAGTTTGTATGACTAGCTTTCGTAACACATTTGACGCTATCGTAATTTTTGTTTTGTTTAAAGCCTTATCTACACACAATTTGTTAGCAATCGACCCAGCTCATACATTTCATTAATTATTCCGGATTATGTATATTTAAGTTTAAAAGCATAGTACTTGCCGTGTGATGACGGCACCATCTCAACTCTTCCCGCGGGTGACGTAAGATCGAGTCGGCTAAGGGATTTTAACACGTTCACGGACGGTAAGGAGTTTGGCTTCCGACCAAAAATGACACATACATTTGTATGGAAATTTTGTACATGCTATAGCATGCGTGTCATTATGACACATGAGAAATATGGTAGTTAAGGACGCATACTGCTATAGCATTCGACTGCTATAGAATAACTTAGCCAGGAGTCGATTACATATGCCAGTAAAATTCTATATCATTGTCCTGCCACACCAGTTCTCGTTCGTTAGCTGATAGTTCCGACTCCTCGACACTTAAAACCTCTTCCGAAGATTTATCAGTTGCCTCTTCGAACAACCCGACTAATTTTTCGTGTTCTATTTTTCATCGTCTAGTTATTACAAATATTACAGATATATTTGACTAATAATGTATTTATGCCCCCGTTATGCTGTAAACTGTTAACTGTAAACGTCTAGAGCCAATTATCGACCATATTATGTTCTTGAAAACGTAAGCGAAACACAACGGCGAACATATTGATGGAAATATTTTAATTTACATTTCGCATATTTAAATCCATCTCCAATTCATTTCACAGTAAAAAATAAATACCTACTAAAATTCTTTACATCAACGTATTCAAAATATATAGAAATAATAGATAAAAACAGTATTTACAACGATTTATGCATCATCTTATGTATTTGCACTTCCCGGCGCACATGCCGCAAATCTGAACAAATCCCCATACTACCGCGACTGCTATAGCATTTGTGCGCGTAAAAAGAGGGCAAGGAGGTGAGGTTGTCGCTTACTCAAAAACTGAGCAAAATGATGTGACAGTAATCTTGTCCAGGTTTGGTACAACGTGACAGTAAGTCGAGAACTATGGGTATTTTCTATAGCGGAGCGAATTCTCTAACATTTCTGGTTAAGAAAGGCGGACGATTAAAGACTGCTATTGCATTTGTGTCATATAAAGGGGGCCTTAACCCGAATGCTATAGCAGTTACGCCCTTGAACGTGTTAAAGTGTCACTGACCATCCGCAGACCACGAACCCTGTAAAGTATTCGAAACGTCGGAATGAAGTTAAAATTAGTTAATATACGCGAGTTTATCCGTTTTCATAGTTTTATTTTAACTGATGTATGGATTAAAATCTAGCGTGAAAATGAAATACAAGTGCACCGGATTTTTTTATATACGTAGTCGAAACAGCAACTAAAATCGTGAGAGAGTGGTATGAAACAAGACAACGAAAGAATGTTGACACAACTGTACACGACTGTAAAGTTGGTTTCACGCGATTTGCACATTAAACTTGAATGATATTTGACTCAGTTACTCAAATAATTAATACCCATCGAGACTCCAAAAACAAACTACGTTGAATAATTATTTCAATTAGTTAACAGTTCTCTCTCGAGACTCTATTGATTTGACTGGCGCAAAACAACCAAAACTAGAGTTAATATTTAAACTAAAGACAAATTAAATTTTAAACTAAGCGAGCGATTTTACACATAGGCACTAGTCTCACCGCGAGCTATTAAGCTATGAACTATCGGCTATAAACACGAAGAAAAGATACGCACTCCCGTGTAAATAAAAGAGACACGACTCGCCCAACTGTCAGCTGGGTCAAAATTCTTTTCGTTGTCTTGTTTCATACCACTCTGTTACGCTTTTAGTTGCTGTTTCAACTCAGTATATTAAAAAAAACCGGTGCACTTGTATTTCTTTTTCACGCTAGATTAGAATCCATACATCAAAAATTTGAAACAAAACATCATCTCATACAAAAATCACAAATGTGTCCACGTTTTTTGGGGACACAAAATAAGACGAACGTTTAGGCGGAGGTCGTCATATTCTTAGTAAGTCCCTTTCGAGATAGGTCATGTTCGGTAGATGCCACTTTCTGAGGATGTCATGTTCTGAGAAGGCCGCTTTAGGAGAGCGACACGTTCTAATTACGTCACATTCTTATATCGACACTTTATGAGTTCGTCGCTTTCTGAGTTTGTCGCATTCGGAGTACGTCACTTTCGCATTTTACGGCGCTCCTGTGCGTTTCCGCAAATTGACTCCTAGTAAACTAATGATCCTGATCAGGAATGAGATAGATTGGCATCAAAAAAAGAATGCAAAAAAATCAATCTAATTCTATGGAAAAAAAAATCTACTGTGGTGCTGGTGACCTTTCTAGTACAGTTTGTAGATTGGTATAGTGATTGGTATCAAAAAAAAAGACGAAAATGGACTGTCAAAAACTTGATTGGTAGGGTACCTATGTGATTTATTTAAGGTTCATTTTTTTATAGCAGGTTGAGTAAGGAAAACGAGCAGTAATGGAACATTATTTTACGGAATAGAAACTTTTAGAAATGACAGTAGACTTCCAGTTAAGTAGGGCGTTCATAGCAGGCCGCCTTGCAGTCCACCTCTATGCAGGGTCGTGTAAACAGAAGATGGATACTATAATACAGCGTGTGTATTTGATACGGGCGAATATTTTAATGGCGTTTACTATCGGACCTAGGGAACCTGTTTACATAAATTTCTTTAGGAAATTAAGATATTTTTATTTTCATACAAAATATTTGACCACGCAATGTATTGCATCCACTGGTAGCCACATTAATTAACGTCGACATACGTAGCTAAACGTCATACGAATGTCACGTCAGTTGGACGGCATACATTGCTGCTGGGTTGTACTTTATAAAAATCATTACACCTAATTAACAACAAAATTTAACGTAATAATTATCTTATACGATTCGTAGGATCAGATATTATAGCTGGATTAATTATTCGCCCGTATAAAATACACACGCTGTATAAGTACACCGTGTAACGTCAAATGTATGAAAGTGTCACTTCTGTACTTGAGTACTATTACTTATTCTGTGAGAATACATAGTTATTTATTATACATACAAGGGGGTGAAGTTGTTATTTAACTCTCGGGCTTATACATATTATTATTGAGAAACAAAAAAAAAAATTGTATTTTTTTTTTAATGCCAATCGATCCCATTCCTGATCAGGATCATTAGTTTCTTAGGAGTCAATTTGCGAAAACGCACAGGAGCGCCGTAAAATGCGAAAGTGACGTACTCCGAATGCGACAAACTCAGAAAGCGACGAACTCATAAAGTGTCGATATAAGAATGTGACGTAATTAGAATGTGTCGATCAAGTTATGATGTGTTAAAAATCAAGTTACACGACTCTTGTGACAGGCTCGTACACAAAATTGGTATACAATATTAAAATTGTCTTCGTGGTAGGTAAAGGAATCGAAATAAAGACGATTTAGACTGGTTACCCTCATATAATTCAAGTTAACCGACATGTGCATGACACGACAGCTTTTGTTCGTATTTATAGCCGATAGTTCATAGCTTAGTAGCTCGCGGTGAGACCAGTCAGTGCCTTAAGAGGGCCATTTTTTTCAAAGTTACCATCTACACTTTTGTGTAATCTAAGTTTTATTTTAATGATATCTACTCATAATCGTTTTCATAATCTTTCGATCCTAATAGAAGAAAAAAAATCGTCCCAAATTTAATATACATTTTTTGAACTTTCAAAGATTTAATAATGTATGGCATAGTTTCGTACGTGGGACCAGACAGTGTGTCCTTTATAGTTGCCGATATCTAAAGAATTGAACATTTTGATAGTATAGAAATCAACCTTATACAACGTGTTACACGAGCCACTGAAAACCTTGATCGGGGTGATTTGGTAGGTTATACTGAACAACTTTTACTATGGAGCTAACCCAGAAATCTCAAAAAAAATGTTGGCTCTTTCATACAAAATGTCGTGATCGATCGGTCAAAAATGTCAAAATGTATGAAAACGACATTTTTTTTTTAGATTTCGTGATTGGCCCCATAAAAAAAGTTGTTCAGTACCTATAAGCCCACAGATGTCATAATATACCATATATCAAGCAAACGTATCTACTTAGCGTGTCAAATAAACTCAGTGAAATCCACTGAGTTGTCCGTCTTTAATCGCAGCTTGCAGCTTTCGGGCGTCAAATTTTGTATGTTGAAGTGAACAGAAACATTAATAATGCCTCCTTTAGTAATATTAATTACAACAAAACAAAAAAATATGAATTCTCAAGGGCCTGAGACATATTTAAAATCATAAGCAAGTAACAACTTCAGTACAAAATCTGACACGCTCGGCCGCCATACAAATGAATTAACTTGTTTCTTCTATCCAAATCTAATTCTGTGGTATAGCCTATTTCACCCCGTTCAAGGTTTTCAGTGACTCGTGTAACCTGTATATCGTCGGGGATATTGCATTACCGCGTATCTAACACATGTCAATAAGATTCTTTTTTCAAACATACTTCTATGGAATCTAATCTTTATCTGCATGCTGCGACCATATATAACATGGACGTCTAACGCCATCTCAAAAATGCCCCCAAAACCAACTGTTCAATTGTGCTAAGATGGGCAGGACATAGCTCTTTTCTTAACACCGCGCATATTTCGGCGCAACATCTTTGACAAATGTTTATAGAATATAGCCAATCAAAATTTCGATGGACCAATCACAACTATTTTTAAATGGCGGTTTAAGTTTTTATAGGTTGATATTGAAATTCATTACCGTGACGCATTGAAGAGGGGTTGACACTTGTCAACTAAAATTCAGGGCCGTTTTTGAAAGGCAAATTAGTATGGCGTGCGGCTTCCATGTTTTATTTGTTCGTAGATGACGTTACATTAAGACTATCGGAAAAATGGTGAGTCTAAGGTCTCTGTCACTGATCTCACCGCGAGCTACTGAGCTATGAACACGAACAAAAGATACGCACTCCCATACAAATAAGAGACACGGCGATACTCGCCCGGCGGTGATACCTGATAGCTGGGCGAGTATCGCCGTGTCTCTTTTTTTACACGGGTGTGCGTATCTTTTGTTTATAGCTGATAGTTCATAGCTTAGTAGCTCGCGGTGAGACCAGTGCCTTACCGTCATATTAATAAGGATTAATCTATAACTATCAAAAGTTCATTCTTGGATCTCGGAGACTATAATGTTCAATGGTACTGCTCACAGATGTGTTATAATACCATAGATCAAGCAAACGTATCTACTTAGCGTGTCAAATGAACTCACTAAAATCTACTGAGTTGTCCGTTTTTAATCGCAGCTTGCAGCTTTCGGGCGTCAAATTTTGTAAGTTGAACTGAACAAAAACATTAATAATGCCTCCTTAAGTAGTATTAATTGCAACAACACAAAAAAATATGAATACTCAAGGGCCTGAGACATATTTAAAATCATAGGCAAGTAACAACTTCAGTATAAAAATCTGACACGCTCGGCCGCCATATAAATGAATGAACTTGTTTGTTCTATCCAAATCTAATTCTGTGGTACTGCTTTACTACTTTTTTTCGGTCGTCTAGCAGGCTCCATTTTTTTTAGATTTTCTAAGTAATTCATCATTGCCTTAGCGTCTATGGCAGACGATTTATGGTGAAGCACCTTTACTGATGACATAATAGACCGATGTGAGACCGACATAGCTAGCTTTTTACTATAATTATAAATCAAAAGTTAAAGTTTTCTAACCCTGCCCTAAGGAAAGTTTTAAATATAATACTGTCTCGACTTTCACCTTCTCATTCTTGTTAAATTGTGTTTCCAAGTTGTTGTTATTCTATTACACGCAGTACTTTGACTTAGCCTTAATGCTTCCTCTGTTCTTTCAGGGCATTTATGTATTTGTATATTTATTTATCACACATATTTGCTCCTTGGTATTGGCTATCTATGTACATACGTATCTATATGTATATACAGGGTGTAATCGTTAAGTGTGGCCAGACCATAATTCTGTAAATATGACAGATATCAGAAAACTTCCAACTAATATCGAAAATACGTTACCCAACGAGTAACGAGTAAAGAGCGGTCTCTTCTTCCAATTGTCCCTATCAAGTGCCAGTTCCCTACACTTCCCGCATATATTAATGAATAAAAAATATCGTATAAAATAAGATAATTAATGAAGTCTCTACTGTACAGAACAGGGATATGTTTTCACAATGACGGGCGTTTGTCCGATCCTTGATGATTTAATCATAGTGCTTTATTCTACCTTCTATAATAAGCTTTAACCGGCCAAATTGTGACGTTTATTTCAAAGTCTCAATACTGGCAGTATTTTAACAGTGGCAGTTCGGAGTACGTTGCTAGGCAACGGTTCTCATGGAGGCAGACGCCGCCATCTTTGAGGTTATAAATACATTTCGAGAGAAGTTTCCTTTTAAAGGCATTAGACTTAACGCTTAGATTTTATGATGAGGTGCTAATATTTTATGTTAGATATTTCCAAGGGTACTTAGGCAATGGTTGGTGGGTGCTTTATCGTCAGCAGGTCTAGCCAAGATACCATTTTGCAATCGTATACGATAAGCGATACGCCGTGTGGGCCGTGTGGTGACGGCAGTAAGAATACATTTGTCATCACCCCAACTACTCCTGCGGGTGTCGTAAGAGTCGACTAAGGGATTGAAGTGTCACTGACCATTATTTGATAAAAGATTGATGATGGACAGCAGCGTCATCATAGTGGACACATTACTGCAATCGCCAATCCGCTTGCCCAGCGTGGTGATTATGGGTATTTACCTCCTAATGTCAAAGTCAAAGTCAAAGTCAAATAATTCTTTATTCAAATTGGAATAGCAACAAACTCTTTTGAATCGTCTAGATATGAAAACTACTTCCGGTTCGAACCCTAAACCGCTGACCCAAGAAGAACCGGTAAGAAACTTGGCGGGAATTATTTTTTCAAACAATGATGGTACATCTTACAACTAACATGCATTAAAAAAAACATAAAATTGATTTTAAACAAATTGAAATATAATAATAATAACAAGAGATGTAAAGTCTCTAAAAGTCACAACATTTATAAGTAATAATTTATAGAGAAGTAAGGTTTCTCTCCGAATAGGTATATAATAATAACATTATATAATGCACGTTTGGAGATGTACAAGGTCTCCAAACGTAAATTATCGTAATTGAATGTCATGACTTTAACAAACTAATAATTAAATCCTAAATTACTCCCACGGTGTTTTATCATTCATGTAGTCTTGTGTACTATAATAAGCTTTAGATATAAGTTTACGCTTTACAAAATTGTTAAATTTGTTGACTGAAAATTCAGTAACATTTACTGGAAGTTTATTATAAAATCTTACACAATTACCCATGAATGATTTCCTAATTTTATGGAGCCGAGTGGCGGGTACTGCGAGCTTATGTTTGTTTCTAGTATTAATATTATGTATGTCACAATTTTTCCTAAAATTGATAATATTTTTATGTACATACATAATATTCTCATAGATGTATTGAGAATACAATGTCATTATATTAATAACCTTAAACTTATCTCTAAGTGAGTCTCTAGGGCTCATTTTATATATCGCTCGAATAGCCCTCTTCTGCAGAACAAAAATAGTGTTAGTCTCTGAATTGGCAGCACTGCCCCATAATAAAATGCCATACGACATAATGCTATGAAAATAACTAAAATATACTAACCGAGCTGTATCGACGTCAGTTAATTGACGGATCTTGCTCACTGCAAAAGCTGCAGAACTCAGTTTATTCGAGAGATTAGATATGTGAGGACCCCACTGAAGCTTAGAGTCTAGTGTTATACCAAGAAAGACTGTACTTTCAACTATTTCCAATTCCTCACCTTTCACAAATATACTAGCCTGTTGATGTTTTACGTTACTTGTAACAAATTTAATACATTTAGTTTTTTTCTCATTCAACATTAAGTTATTCATATTAAACCAGTTTACTACTTTCGAAATAGCATTGTTTACATCATTCCACGCTTGTTGCTGTCGTTTGACTTTAAAAATAAGTGAGGTGTCGTCAGCAAACAATACTATGTCATGGTGGGTCTCTATGAGATGTGGCAAGTCATTTATGTAGATAAGGAAAAGGAAAGGCCCCAATATAGATCCCTGTGGTACACCCGTGGAGACCAATGACCCCGGCGATCGCTGTCCATTCACATCAACCCTTTGTATTCTATCGCGTAAATAAGATTCCAGTAAATTTAACGCTGATCCTTTAACTCCATAATGGTCTAGCTTCCTGATCAATGTTTCATGACAAACGCAGTCGAAGGCCTTAGACAAATCACAGAAGATACCTAAAGCATCTCGCGATTCCTCCCAGGCATCAAATATTTGTTTAATTAATTCGACACCAGCGTCGGATGATGAGCGCCCCCGAGTAAAACCAAATTGCTTGTTATGCATTAAATTGTTTACGTTAAAGTGCTTAATTAATTGGGATAAAACTATTTTTTCAAAGATTTTGCTGAACGTTGGTAGCACAGATATAGGTCTAAAATTAGTGGGGTCAGAAGTGCTACCGGATTTGAATAAAGGAGTTACTTTACTATGTTTCATAAGATCAGGAAACTCACCACAATCAACACATTGATTAAATATTACTACCAATTCAGGTGCTACGATTTCAATAAGGGATTTGACGACATGAACAGAGACTCCCCAGAGGTCAGAAGTTTTGAATGCGTATAGATTAGTTAATAGGAGAGGCCTACGTCCTGCAGTGAACTATCATAGGCTGATGCATGCATGCATATCCAGGTAAGGAAACAATGTTATATTTATTGGCGTCTCCTCTGTTATTATAATAAGAGTAGGGTTTAGGGTCCAATAAATGAGACAATTACCAACTTCGTATTTGAGCACTGGTTTATTTATTCTTCACCAATTCGCGATATTAAAACATCAATCTTAAAATAACACAGCGTATAAGACTACGTCTGCAACTGACCATTTCGATGACAAGAATGCCCCCACCGACCATCAGTCAGGTTACTTATAGGACTTAGAGGGTCCGGGCGGGTGCAGGTGGCGTGATCGCCTGATCGGTCAGGTCAGGTGCAGCTGTTGTTTTTGTACATTGATTACTATTGGCGTATTTTTCACATTTTAGATTCTACATGATGACGCCGCCGTCATATTATCAAATTAGACCGATTTTTTTTTAATCTTGTTTCTTTAGCTTAGTAAATCCTTTGTTTCAAAATATGTTGCTAAACAATAAGGCTTTAAAACATAAAAGTAATGTTATTTTTCAACCGACTTAAAATAAAGGAGGAGGTTCTCAATTCGACCGTATGTTTTTTTATGTTTGTTACTTTTTACTGGAAAACCCATTATATTCGGTAAGTGTTTTTTTTTGATATTTTTACGTTATAATCATTTTATTTTTGATATTATTAATTTATTTTTCATCACACTTGCTGTCTAAGCGCGCCATTGCTTGCGCGCGTAGCGGGAGTAATAGAAATGTGAAATTCCCTAGGGAGTGTCAGTACGTCATTTAATAATATTATGTCTTAAAACTTATTTTTGGTTGGCAAGTGTGATGAAAAACATTATATGCATCACGGTCGTTAAGCGGAATACTAACTCGAGTCATAAAAGCCCTCCGCCTGACGGCGTCGGGCTTCTAACATTCTCGTTGGTAATTCCGTACTTACCTCCCTTGATACACAATGTACTATTAAACTGTAATCCTTATTACTTTTAACATTGCTTTATAAGATTAATTTATATATTTTTTTTTAATTTACATTTAATTCATAATTATCAGTTCCGACGATCCGCTTTAGGTGAATAATTATAATGCATTATTTATTGCTTACTTATATTTTGTAATTTTATGTAATTTGTATTGACGAACACACAGTGGATTCTTATGCATTGACTACAATGTAATTTATATTATAGTAATCAAATGTTGTGTAAATGAATAAATCTAAAATCTAAATCTAAATCTACCTCAGAACTACCGATTGATGATTCTTTTTTAGGGTTCCGTAGCCAAAATGGCAAAAACAAAACCCTTATAGATTCGTCATGTCCGTCTGTCCGTCTGTCACAGCCGATTTACTTGGAAACTATAAATGCTACAGTAACGAAATTTGGTAAGGATATGACATGTGTTGTATGAACCGCTACAGGATTATGATACTAAATTGTAAAAAACCTTTGGGGTGGGGTCCCTCCATACATGTAACTGAGGGATAGAAAATTTTTTTAGTTGTATATAAGCGTGTGGGGTATTAATAGAAAGGTCTTTGAAAATGATATGAAGTTTTATATATCTTTTATTTTTATTTAAGGAAATCGTTTTCGAGATATCAGCTCTCAAAGTATGAAAAATGTGTCCCCCCCCCTCCATTTTTTAAACTACGCGATATGAAATTCTAAAAAAAATATATGTTATGCACACTAATAAATTTTATCAACGATTTTTGGTTTGATTAAATTATCTCCTATAGTTTTTGAGGTAGGTTGATTTAACTGTATTTTTTTAATAATAAATTGATAATGGTACGGAACCCTTCGCGCGCGAGTCCGACTCGCACTTGGCCGGTTTTTTTATTTATTTGAAAGCTGATGCTTACATACCAATTGGTCCTATTATTTGCAATCTGTCAACTCATGGCAGGGTTTGGATTTCACAAGTAAGGTACACACGGGTAAGATCGGACCTACGAACAAATAAAACATGGAAGCCGCACGCCATACTAAATTGCCTTTCAAAAACGGTCCTGAATTTTAGTTGACAAGTGTCACCCCCTGTTCAATGCATCACGGCAATGAGTTAGAATGTCAACCTATAAAAACTTAAACCGCCATTTATAAATAGTTGTGATTGGTCCATCAAAGTTTTGATTGGCGATATTCAATAAACATGTGTCAAAGATGTTGCGCCGAAATATGCGCGGTGTCACGAAAAGAGCTATGTCCTGCTCATCTTGGCATAATTGAACAATTGGTTTTGGGGGCATTTTTGAGCTGGCGTTAGGCGTCTATGTTTTATATGGTCGCAGGATCGGACTATTTCTCAGTAAGTTGAAAGGATCTCTCACTAACTTTTGCCTGCAGATGTGTGATGTACAATGTAAGTGACAGAAAATAAATCAAGCTAACAATATAAATTTACTTGATGTCGCTTAGCCGAATAGCTTAGTAGTGATCGACACTCAAACTTGCACTATTTGTTTTTCAAGACACCCAACCGAAAAACCTTCTTGGCTTAAGATCGGACTAGTATCGAATTTCAACTCTAAAGTAAGGAGAAGAAGGTGCATAGCTTCCTGTTAAAGATCAGATCTTCAAAAATTTTCGAAAAAATAACTTTTTTTTAAACGTTCGTAATTCACGACTCACGACTGATGCGGCTGAGCGGTTGCTGCATACTAGCGAGAGGAGCGGGGTGAAATGGCGTCATGCATAATATAGCCAGTGAGTAAAAAATACTACTATTTTAGTAGTTATTGCGATCATCCATCTTACATTAGATCCGATCTTAGCCGGGTGTACCTTACGGAGCAAGTAACTTTATATTTATCTCACTCGTTCAAACGCTGTGCGAGCGTGATGGATAGAAAGCGAGTTATTTGCTTATCGAATCACGGCATTTATCTCATGGTAGAGAGTTATTGTAGATCTTCACTTCATATTTCATGCTTGGTAATCTACGAACAAATAAAACATGGAAGCCGCACGCCATATTAAATTGCCTTTCAAAAACGGTCCTGAATTTTATTTGACAAGTGTCACCCCCTCTTCAATGCATCACGGTAATGAATGTCAATATCAACCTATAAAAACTTAAACCGCCATTTAAAAATAATAGTTGCGATTGATCCATCAAAGTTTTGATTGGCTATATTCTATAAACATTTGTCAAAGATGTTGCGTTGAAATATGCGCGGTGTTAAAAAAAGCGCTACGTCCGGCCCATCTTGGCACAATTGAACAATTGCTTTTGGGGGCATTTTTGAGCTGGCGTTAGACGTCCATGTTATATATGGTCGCAGTTGGTAGTAGATCAATTGGTTTAAATTTTTTGATAAAATGTAGGTACCTACTTGTTGCTTTACTTTTGGCCTCAGGTGTGTAGTGTACCTACTGGATACTTAGTATGAGGGATAAGGGAACATAATATAAAAATATTTGTGAGATATCCATACTACTCACAATAATGGTTCCTCGAACAAAGAAAACTGCCATTTGTAGACAGTCATTTAATATAATTACAGGGTTATAAATATAAATCTAATGGAATCTATGTCACGATATAAATCTAATGGATTACCTATATGAATTGGATACTAACAATTACTTTTGCTTAATGGTATTTTCCTTATTGATATTTTTTCAATAAAATTCCTATCACATCATCAAAATATCCCATCATATCAAGTAACGGAACCATGTCAAAGTAATGAAATATGAGTTTGAGGTGAAAAAACAGAACCGATGTCCATTATATTTTCATGTTCTATAAAATTAAAAAATCTTTTTCAGTACAGATGGCGCTATTTTTACGCGCTAGTGCGAGAAGTAGTTCATTTTACTTCAGGTCGAAATCTTCGGAGGGCCATTAGCACTGAAATACGTCGTACGATGCACGTGCGATAACGAAATTCGACACTTCACTTTGCGACACTTCATTTTTTCGCACCTGTATCGTAATGTACAGTCGAGTGCATTAATATATAGCCACATTTGTAAGGGATCAGTATGGAGAAGTGTATGTAATATTAATGCCCTTGACTGTACTATTTTAACTTTCTTATTCATAAAAGTCTCCTAACTTAGGGTTACCTATCATAAAGTCGAAAATTGTGATGTCGAATATTAGTATCCCGAAAACGTTTCCCATTTTATTAATTGGCCTAAATTTTGTTTGCCCGAAAGTACGTTTCCCTGCTTATTATTTACCCCCTTTCTCAGTTAGCAGCAATTTTATTTCGCTTATGATTCGAATCAACACTCGTAAAAAAACCGA
Source organism: Thaumatotibia leucotreta (assembly GCA_025490895.1). Classification (NCBI taxonomy): domain Eukaryota; kingdom Metazoa; phylum Arthropoda; class Insecta; order Lepidoptera; family Tortricidae; genus Thaumatotibia; species Thaumatotibia leucotreta. Next base: position 5,796 of record JALPQI010013402.1, on the reverse strand, counting down.
AGTATCATTTGCCAACTACTTTTTTTGGCATAAAGTATTTTGACCGAAGTATTATTTCCCCCCCTATCAAACAATCGAATTCATTATTTCGAATAAACACTTGTTAAAATCCCGAAGTATTATTTGCCAACTACTTTTTGTGGCGTCAAGTATTCAGACCGAGATATTAATTTTCCCCTTATATCAAAAGACTAAGACTCCAAAAGCAAAAAAAAGCAAAGCTCCCGCCTTAGTCTTCTAACCTAACCTATCCGACTCGGATTTGCCCCGGGAGGCATAATGTTTTTATTCCGAAAAATTTGTCGCATAATAACTTTACGCCGAATGGCATAAACATTGTTGCGCATATGTCCAAAGAATTTAAGTGAGCAATTTTGACCTGGGAACCGGTCGACGAAGCCCCGCTGCGCGGGGCTTCTATTTCCGCTCTAAGGGATAAAAGGTACCTAACGAACCTATCCAGGTTAAGGTAGGGGAGGTTCAGATTATTTCTTTTTTAATGCGGGGGGCTTCGCCCCCCGAAGCCCCCCTGGTGGGGGGCTTCGCCCCCCCCGGTCCCCCCTTTTTTTGCTTTTGTAAGTATGCGGATGTGTAAACAATTGATTAAAAATACTTAAGTATTTAAAGACTACGCCATTCACTCCGCCCTAGCTTCGAAACCTAACCAATCCACGTCGGTTTTACCCTGGTTTACTTGAACATTTTTTTAACCAATCACCCTGTTGTTCAAATGTTTTGCATGTTGTTATTAAAATGCCTTTTTGAATGAAATTTCGGACATGATAAAAGTAGGCGCAGTGAAAATTGACAGTTCGAGTAGTAGGGAAAAACAATATTTATTACAATGAACATTAGGATTAAAAATGATATTTCAATTACACGTAGCATCGACATAGCATCGATGGTAACCTATTGAAGTTTCGAAAATCCCTTATCCGATTTTCACTTGTCCGACAATCGTTCTTCTGGTTATTGATATAAGGGAAAATTACATTTCCGATTTATGAAAAGGTGGTTACCAAATCGATTGTCAAATAAAAATGTTGGCAACCGTTGTTCTGGTTACTGATATAAGGTAAAATGACATTTCGATTTCGCTTAGCATCGGATTTATGAAAACATGGTTAACAAATCGGTTGTCAAATAATAAATTTGGCAACCGTTCTTCTGGTTATCGAAATTCGGGAAAATGTTGATGTGGGATAGAAAACGAGGACCATTTCAAAAAATATGGTAAACAATGTACATGGATTATAAAAATTCGAGGAACCGTTTTCGGACAAGTGAAAATCGGACAAAGGATTTTCGAAAGTTCAATAGGTTACCCTAACTTAGTTCTTTCTTATTAATATTCCTATAGGACAGAAAAGGAGTAATACTATAGTTATAATAGTTTTATAACAATAAATGTTAAGTATTTACTTCCAATTTACGAGTAGGTACTAGGTACCATACTAAATGCATTAAGTAAAGGAATAAATTTATTATTCAAGCCTAAAATATTTATTATAAAAACGACTCCATCCATACCTTTTGTGTGAAATTTGCCACCGGTAATCCTCCCTCTAAAAAATTATGAAAAAGGGGGTATGCAGGTATGTATCGTCAGTTAGTACCCACAACACAAGCATAATCTTATCGTGGGACTAGGTCGATTTGTGTCCGAAGCTATTTTTACCTTATGCCGTCGTCATAAGGTGGAAAGTAAATACATCTTTTTGTCCTTGCGTGAATAATTGAGTGGTATTGCAAACTTCCCGGCCGTTTACTTGATAAACTTGGAAGTTATGTTTAATTTGACAAACCGTAAGCCGAGGGACTTTGGGTACAACCATAGACCTTTTACCTTCAGACACCTATTAAAACTTTCCAATTTTGTTTGGCTTCAATTTCATTAAAAATATGACTCATGCATTCACTTCATACAGGATATCTATTTATTGAAAAGAACAGTACAAGATATATATATATACAGGGTGTTTGTTATGTCGTTAGCCAAATTTGGATATGTCATTCGCGATCACCAGTACACAAAATTTTTGAAAAAAAAAGTGACACTTTTTTTTAGTTTTTTTTCCCGTTTTTTATCCGGCAAAAACATAATTTGTGGTCACTAGGCAAGTTTGTTTCAATCCGTGCGATTCGATGGCAGACAAAAGGGTAGCAGGTTTGAGTAGTCAAGTCTTAGCCAATCAGGAGTTCATCACAAGCACCCGATCAGCCGACGTCACTCACCCCACCATCGGCACTAAACAATAAATAAAATGTCCTAACTACATGCACACACGATTGTTATTTGATTAAAACTGCCCAAGCGCATACCTACCTGTACCTGCTCGTCGTCATCAACAATTCAATTTGCTTAGAGAGTGCATTAGAATCGATATCTGAGGTAAACCAGTACGCGTTTGTATGACGGAACATTTAAGTTACTACGTTCTTGAGGTCAAATTATGCTGGCTCGGCTGATCGCAAGATGCCATGTGCCATTTGTACAGCACTCTGTAAACAAAGAAGGAGTACGCTTGTGTAAACGCGCTCGAGTCAAACTACCCTCAGATCGACGCGCAACTCAAAATACCCTCATTATTAGTACTGTATGCGATAGACTGATAATGCTGTCTCGTGAGATTTACCTGCAAGTTAAGCTCCACCTCCATTCCCCACCACGCGTAGGAAACTTGTTACGTGCGTTATAACGCATTGAATTAGTTACCTTATGCGCGTTAATTAAAGTTGCAAATTCAAACACCCTTTCCAATCTTATTTGGCAGTTATGAGATGATGGGGCAGTACGCAAAGTAGGCAAGTGATCATAGAGACCAAACATTCGTTAGATAATGGGATTTAAAAAAAAATCTATAACAAAAAGGATAATGAAAAATGGATTATTTTTGTTTTATCAAATATTTTTTTACGCCTTTACCCAACACATATTGCAATATGGCTAATGATATAACAAACACCCTGTATATATATATATATATTTAAAAGGCAAAAAAGGCACAATGGTTGTCGAGTTGCGGAAAAAGCCCAGGAAAACTAACTAACTAACTAACTATATATTTAAATTAATTACAAACTAAACTTATATTAAAATTAAGAGATATGATGTTCCTCCATGATGTTCTGAGCGGGCACTTGGACTGCATGGGGTTGTTATCTCAGCTGGGACTCCAAGCTCCTAATCGCCGCACACGCCACACCAGGCTATTTCACGTTCCCACTCCTCGTACCAACTATGGTCGCAATTCTGTCCTAACTAAAATAGCTCGTACTTATGATAAATTATTAAAAAAAAAAAATATATATATATATATATCTTGGGACATCTTACACAAATCGACCTAGTCCCACGGTAAGCTCAATTAAGGCTTGTGATGTGAGTACCAGGCGACGATATATATAATAGATAGATACATATAGATTCTTAACTTTCTTTTTCTTTGTATTGTCTTATCTACTTTGTCCTTTTAATGTATGTAATGTGTGTGACGAATAAATTATTTTCTATTCTATTCTATTAAATGCATAGACAGCCATGACCGAGGAACAATCATTTGTGATAAATACATACACAAAGAATGCCCCTCGCCGGGATTCGAACCCGGAACCTCCAGCTTCGTAGGCAGGGTCACTACCGACTAGGCTTCGGAGGATTTAAACATCTTGACCCGTTTTTTCCTTTCAAGAAAGGCTTTTAAAAGCCACCAAATTAAAAATATGGAAAACCGACTTCACCAATTTCTCCAAGATCCCAAGAGAGAAAAGAGAACTTGAAAGAGAAACCTTTACATTCATACATACCTAATCTATAAAGTAAGTGATCATTTGACTGGCAGGTTATCGAGGTCCCACAAGGCAGAGTCAACAAAGGGGCGACGTATCAATTAATATGATAGGTCGATTGTCGATAGGCAAACGAATTTAGTCGAGTCATTACCATTAATGAGTGATATCATCGGGGATAGTGCAAAGCCCTAACTACTAAAGCAGATAGAGTTCAACTATCAAACAGTTGACACTCAAATTGACCCTAATTGAATTTGTTAGTTACGCGGTATTGCATTATCCCCGACTTATTATGCAAAAAATCTTATCATCTCAAAATACTTGAAATATAATTCTCATTTAATAATTATGTAAAAGTTTTTTACCTTCTCTATTTTCAAAACTATACAAATAGGCTACTTGACTCATATCAAATTTAGTGCAAAAAATTATTATATCGACGGTGGAAAGGAGAAACCTGTTAAGCGACATTTTGGTAATTGTCCAGGAGAGCGTTTTAAAGTTTTATTTTTAGGAAAAAAAATCGTATCACTTTCTGTGTCCGCTTTAGAGACTTGTGTTCTTTGAACGTATTTTGTCAAATTGTCATATCTATGAAATAGTAATAACGTTATTTCAATAAACTTGGAACCTTCTGAAATAAATGTCGCTTAATTGATATTGACCTAAGAATTCTCCGAAACGAGCCTTTAAGCGACCCTACGGTTTATAAATAAAATTATTTTAGTCAGAAAAGTGTCGCTTACAGGGCAAGGTAATTTGTATGACATGCAATTAACCGACAACAGTAGCACTTGAAAAAAAAAACTTAAGCGACTATGTATATAAATGTGTATGCTTAAGTGACACTGTCTAAATTTTAGCCAATAATTGCGTCGCTTAACATCCCTGTCTTTAAATTTGACCATTATTTCATTATACCTTAAGCGACATTGAAGTCGTCAGATCTCAGTATTACTTGGCTTAAACGACGCAGAAAAAAAAGCCGGTTCCGTCGATATATAAAACTCATTTTTGACCAAAATGTCGCTTAAAGGGTTTCTCCTTTCCACCGTCGATATTTTTGTAGTATTTATTGAAAAGATCAATATTTTTCGATTACGGTGTATTAAAAGTGTTTGATGGGTACATATTTTTTAACGAAAAATTTGTTTTATTTTCTTAAATTTCGTACTCTGAAAACGGTGTCGGCCATGATGTGACGTCATAGGATCTTAAACTAACTTCATGTCGAATCTTATACGAGTGAAATTCGCCATGGACATGTAGGCATGTAGCTTTGCTGTGACATTGACATAACATAAATGACATGTCAAATGTTTGTTTTCGGTTTGAGTGACGTCACACCACAGATAATCTAAGCATTAACATGGCTAGTATCGTTTTCGCGCGGGTAACGAAAGTTTAAATTTTAAGTTATGATTTTGCGGTTTTCTAGGTCGTGAAAAAATATATTTATATTTTTTTTTCCGTTAATCAGACATTGATTAACAATATAAGACAAACTTTAAAAATGGGTCAAGTAGCCTATTGTATACATAAATTATTATGAACTATAAAAGCCTGTATGTCATCACAAAAAAACTCGCAAAACAAAGTAAGGTAGCTTTAACACATTCGTCTTTAAAATCTGGGAGCATGAAGATATCGTAAAATTGTAATGCAATAATAGACGGCTTGGGTATGCCATTTCTTAAATTTAAACTTTCGTGACACGTAATAAAATAACTATAAACATAATAAAACGGTTAAACTCACGTGTATTTAGTCACTACGCGCGACATGTGTTCCGTGAAAATTCGAAGGAACCATATTTTGCACTACATCTTTACTCAGTTGCTTGATAATGGAGAATTTATCTTTCTGTCTCAATTAGGTCCAGTGCAATGGATACTGAAATTCCAATAAATTCGGACGTTTCCGTAAAAATCGAAGGAAAAAGATTTTGCACTAAAGGTGTAATTTGTTATAGGTATACATATCAAACCAGCCGGTAAAGTGGTG
>JALPQI010013401.1:0-25973 GCA_025490895.1 Thaumatotibia leucotreta | reverse complement strand
TGTGACACCCTGAGGTTGCAGGCGCCCATAGGCTACGGTGACTGCTTTTCATCAGGCGGGCCGTATGCTTGTTTGCCACCGACGTGGTATAAAAAAAAAAAGAAAAAAAGAACTGACTTCAATTTCACTTTAAAATGAACGGAAGGAATAATTTAGAGTAAGCGACCCCTATCATAATATCGATAAAAATACCTAAAATTCGAATACCGGTTTTTGGGGTACCTACATAAAAAAATTAAAAAAAACAGAAAATATCCAAAAAAATTGTTGTATTTCATTTGACGTTGGACTCTATAGGTATTTGCTAGGGATTTTGTTACGTTTTTTATCCTTTCTACCAAGTAAGGTTCGACCGAGATCTCGGTCTCGGTCTCGGTCTCGGCATTCTCGGCCAAAAATCGAGCCGAGATACCCTCTCGGCTCTCGACCAAAAACGGCCGGGACTCTCGACTCGACCGTGGCCGAGATTCGTAATGAGCTGTAATTGGCGAGCTTGACGCCATCTCTCGAACTTACTGCGATTTTATTGGTGTTATATTGACATGAATTGACTTTAATTTCACTTTAAAATGAACGGAAGGAATAATTTAGAGTAAGCGACCCCTATCATACTATCGATAAATCGAATACCGGTTTATGGGGTACCTACATACAAAAATATCCAAAAAAAATTGCTGTATTTAGTTTGACGTTGGACTTACTATAGGTATTTGCTAGGGATATTTTATGTAATATGTACGTTTTTTATCCTTTTTACCAAGTCTCGGTCTCGGTCTCGGTCTTGGCCGAGAATCAAATTTATTCTCGATCTCGGTCTCGGTCTTGGCCGAGACTAAAATATGGGTCTCGGTCGGACCTTACTATCAAGTCTCGGTCTCGGTCTCGGCCTCGGCCGAGAATCAAATTTATTCTCGGTCTCGGCCTCGGCCGAGAATCAAATTTATTCTCGGTCTCGGTCTCGGCCGAGACTAAAATATGGGTCTCAGTCGGACCTTATTGCTCGCACTGAGATATTGAAGCGAGCGCCAGGGCCTGCTTTACGTATCCAGTAAAAGCTAACGTAACCGATATGTACGGCTAAAGTAAGCCGATAGCACTCAGAAGTGCAAGCGTCTCAGTGCATGCCAACACAGTACGCAATACAAATGACGGGTACATGGAAAGTGGCCGCCATTAATCTCCATTACTCGCCTACACCGCTACCATTGGTTTGACAGTCTGGCTACGAAGCACGAAGCTGGTTCCGGGTTCAAATCCCGGCGAGGGTATGTATTTAAGCGTATATCAAATTGTCAAATATTTGTTTAATCAACTTGAGGTCTCAAAAGGAATAGACAATGCAATTCAATTTATTATATTCAATTAACAATATAGGTACATTGTGTTTGAATTTATACTTAAAAATACAATCAATAAAACATAAAAATATACAAGAAAACTAAACATAAATCCGTACGAAAGGAAATAAATACAAACAAAAACAAGTTTCATGACCTTTAAAGTTTGTCGGTATGCTCATATTGCTCATTCATCGCCCTGTATTTTAAATAAATAGTCGTTTAGGACCCACACCGCAAGAGCTTACCGTGGGACTAGATCGATTTGCGGAAGATTGTGTCATGATATTTATTTATTGGCTGTATTATTATTCATTCTCAAAATATATGTCTGCGATATAGCTGCGCTGCGACCCATTAATTTTCACACAAAATGTATGAAAGGGTCGAGGCAATTAGAGCATGCCGCTTATTTTCAGATGATTGCGTAATTTACATCCCGCTCATACCTACTAGTATATGTATTGGTGCGAGTGAGTGGCATAGAAAGTAAGTTACGTAGACCATAACGTTTACTCACGTGGCAAGTCATGGTAAGGATTTTGCAGCACGTGTTTTCTGCACTTTCATAGTCGTTGATACGCACTGCGATCGTACTGCGGGCTTAGCCAAGATGAGACTTATCGAAATCGAAACGTCGTTGGAAACTAAACTCCAGAATTAGGCGAATGAACTTGTCAAGTTGATGATAAAATGTTTCCAACCGTTTTTCTATTATTTTTTATAATCACGAGAAGACTTTGAACTACTACCTAATCTATGTGAAGGGTCCACGGAAAAACATGTCTAGTGCTTTAAAAAAATCATGGCAAATTCACACCGTATTCTGTTAAAAGTAAGATGGTTTTTCCTTCTGTAAATTGAATTGACTAGACATGTTCTTTCCGAGGACCCTTCATGTATACTATTTTTAAGTATACGAGTAATAAGGGCACGGGTGTCAAGTTATTTCGTTTGTTCCTATACCAAATCGGTTCCTTTATAATATTCTTATAGGCAAATTTTACTTTGCCAATAAGGTGTAAAATGTGTATGGTACCTACTTATACACATTTGATTGCTTAATTGGTAATGAATGACCCTGCCATTGAGACCCGGTAAACCTTTGAAACCAATGGGGCTTGCACATCGTGGCGATTATGGGCATCGCCTCATGATGTGTCCATGCGCATAGGCAATGGGAGATGTTTATGTCTACCAATGGATTAAGATAGGTTGATTATACAGGGTGTAATCGTTAAGTGTGGCCAGGCCATAATTTCGTAAATATAACAGATATCAGAAAACTTCCAACTGATATCGAAAGTGCGTTACCCAACGAGTAAAATAACATTAATCACTTTTTCTAAATAGATGAAGTAATATTAAAAATACTAAGTTAAAACGCTCTCATACATTTTGTATGACGACTTACAACCTTAATCTCTAACAGTTTTATCTCTTACAACACCCGACATTCTTTAAGGCTGTAAGTCGTTATACTAAAATTACTAAACGTATGGGAGCGTTTTAAATTAGTATATATTTTTTAATTTATTTACCAAAATGTTATGTAGGTTCTTAAATTGACTTGCCAAACTGCAGAAGCAATTTATTGGCAAATACAGCGCCCATTTTTTTTAAATATTACTTCATCTATTTAGAAAAGATTAATAATGGAATTTTACTCGTTGGGTAACGTACTTTCGATATTATTTGGAAGTTTTCTGATTGATTTACGGAATTATGGCTTGGCCACACTTAACGATTACACCCTGTATATACATGTGTGTACGATGTATAGCGAGTGTTAGTACAGTTAACATATCCCTAGGCTCACAACGGTCTGAGAACAGGACCACACCCATACTATCTTTAATGGTCAACTGTTCGATTGTTCAAACTACAATTGCTTCTCCAATCCCTTCCTGGTGAAAGCCTCTAGAGCACCACAATACTGCTGCAGAAGTAGGTAAGTGAATTAAGTAACACGTTACTTTTTTTCTTTTTAGTAAGAGTAACAATGCCAGTTTGTTGAATAGTTTTTTACTGATAGTTATCGTAGCATAGTAACATTTGCAAATCAAAAAGGCGTTTACTATTATAAGCTTTGAAGTTGTATCTTGTATCGAAACGAAACCGATGTAGTACGAAGGGCGGTGCGGTTTTGCAATCCGGATGCAATATAGGTTAGGTTAGTAAGATTTAATTTTGTTATTAAATGAAGCAATTTGTTAATTGAAAAAAATGCATTTTTTTATTAAAATAAGTGAAGTGTTACAAAGTCTACGAATAAATAATTAATCTATTCTGTTCTGATGTGATTATCGGATCATTTTAATAAATAGGTAGGTACTTATTGTACAGTGGCGTTCAGAATTGCATGGACGATTTATGAATGAATTCCTTCATAAACTGTCCATGCAATTTTGAACCCGACTGTACGTAATTCATTAGGGCTTAGTGAAAACAAAAATACGAAAATTAATCATACAAAGCATCCTATATGCTTTGTATTATTAATTTTCGTGCGTAATACTTTGTAACACGACAAAATAAAAATATTTCGTCGAACCTCGTCCTTTTTTTAAAGTCGGTTAAAGAGTGACGTTAATTTCAGTTTTCATTAAAACCCTTAGCAATGTTTTTTTTTTCTTTTGACCCATGACACTCTTTAACTGTCAGTGTTTCTTATATTTCTTGATGATAATGAGGTTTAATTTTTTGTTAAAGGTTAAAGGGTTAAAAAACGTTTCATAACGTTTGTTAAACCCATTTTTTCGATAATTGGAAATTAACACTAAAGCCACCTCATTTATTGCTTTATTCACACTTTTGTCTCATGCCAAATTTTCAGACCAAAGTTTTTCTTGTCCCCATTGCAAATAAAAATAATAATAACGACCCACACGATGGAAATCGAAAGTATTCATTAACTTCCTTCCACTATGTAACCTATACATGTTTTATTTTAGCCGTATTACAAAGAACAATCATTCTCAATCAAATCGTTACCAAACACGAAAGTTTGATATATTTTGACAATACGCTAATACCCGTATTGTGTGTGATCAGACACCTCTTCAGTAATGGCTGTTGCGCAAGCACTGCCATTGTCTTCTGACATTGATCGTGTGCTCTGAATTCTTGTATAAAATACCCTTATTAAGGCCCCGTTTTGCATTCAGATTGTATAGTTATGCAATGCAGAAATGCATTGAAAAGCAACGTGTTTTTAGGTGTAGCAGTATTACATGTTACTCATATTTGCCTGTCACATCACATCACATCATCAGCCTATCTCAGTCCACTGCTGGACGTAGGCATCTCCTATTAACTATGCGTATATAGAGAGGTATTCATCATCATCAGCTTATGATAGTCCACTGCTGGACGTAGGCCTCTCCAATTAACTATGCGTATAGACGCATTAGGAGGTAAATGCCCATAATCGCCACGCTGGGCAAGCGGATTGGCGATCGCAGTAATGTGTCCACTGTGATGACGCTGCTGGCCGTCATCAATATTTTGTCAAATAATAGTCAGTGACACTTAAATCCCTTAGTCGACTCTTAAGACACCCGAAGGAGGAATTGGAGTGGTGACAAATGTATTCTTACTGCCGTCACCACACGGCTAATAGAGGCATTAGGAGATAAATATCCATAATCGCCACGCTCGACAAGCGTTTTAGCGAACACAGTAATTATGTCCACTGTGATGACGCTGCTGTCCATCATCAATCTAATCAAAGAATGATCAGTAACACTTCAATCTCTTAGTCGACTCTAACGAGACCCGCAGGAAGAGTTAAGGTGGTGACAAATGTATTCTTGCTGCCTTCACCACACGGATAATTTGGCTGTTGTAAGTTAGAACCGGTGGTAGCTTCTTTTAGATAATTATATTTAAACTGTTTCAGCTATCATGTGATTTATACCACGACGGTGGCAAACAAGCATTCTGGTAAGGCTGCATAGTGGTAAGCAGCTACCGTACCTTACCTAAACGCCTGCAACTATAGAGGATTCACATACGCGTCCGATCCTAAAATACTTACCCCCTTACTCATAAATGCCTTCTAACTTAGCAAGCCGCTAGCTAAGTATTGTTTGTCCCTTTCGGTCTAATAGGCATATTGATAAGACCGAATGGGACACACAATACTTAGCGGCTTGCTAATGCTAAGGTTAGGAGACGTTTATGATTAAGGGGGATAGACATTAGGATGTGATGAAAGTGCCAAGTGGAATGATTACCATCATTCACTTGCAATTTCCTTGGAGTCGGCGTAGAGTACTTTTTTATTTAGATCTCAGTAGCCATTCACTTTCTTTTATTAGACTCGCACAGTCCATACACTTTTTCCTTGCGAATATGTGAACGCTTAAAACACAGACTCAATTATAATTATTATGCCTACGTATGTGTTAATGAGTATATAAAAAAACTGCGAACTTAGTAATGTTCTACTCTACTACGGGTAGAGATTAATGTAAAAAAAACAAACCCATATAGTTCAGTTATCAGCTTCCATAACGTAAATAGTTAATGATTCTACCTATAAAGTTAGACGTTCCGAGTTTTAATCCTTGCGAGGAAATTGTATCGTGTTTATCAAGAATATTTGTTCCTTGGTCATAGTAGTTTTCTATGTATTTAAAATTGTATAGATATCGTTTCTTAGGATCCACAACAAAAGCCTTTAATGAGTTTACCATGGGATGATGTATTAAGTCATTCATTGTATAATAAACGAACGATGCAAAATGTTAGCCAGTTTGAAGCCTTATGATGGTACCGCGTCTAATCGTTTGTCGGTATTACCGTCACGTTCTAATAAGAACACGAGTGCGAAAGTGACGCGTAGAACGATAAATAGACAAAACGGGACCACCATAAGCCACTTGGTTTTTAATAATTGCGGATAGATAGATACATCCATATACCTACTCGTAGATACCAGGGCCGAATTTAGAGGTTGAGAGGCTTCGGGGCAACAAAGGAGTGGAGCCCCCTGGCCCCCAATTATTTTCCAAATAAAGTAGACATTTTTTTTTCAGTCAAGTTCTTAATTTTTGTTTTGAGGAATCAAGGAAACATTATTTTATTATTTAACAAACATAAAAATAATAGCAACGAGAGTTATCTGAAATTAAATATTAGCGTTAACGAACGGAATCTTCCGAGCTTTTTTCGCCGAAAGATTGTTGATGATTTCGCTGCAATCTAGTTCCCGGAGGCTGTAGCCCCGATTAAGACCCGTTTGTCTTTAAAATATGAGTGATAATCGTGAAAGTTTAAAGGTTTGTTTACATTGTTTTCAACTTCAATTAACGACGAGATATAACAGCTAATAAATATTATCAAATCAATCATGAAACTGTTTTGATGACACCGATAATCAGACCGAAATGACCCAGAACGCCAGCCGTGGCGGCCTCGAGGCCTAGTGAAGGTCGCTGCAGGCCTGAGCGGTCAACGAACTCCAATAATACTGGTATGATGGTTCCGTTCTTATTGTCTGTCATTTTTTAACTTTTAAGTGATTGCGCCTACTGCTAAATTCCGGGCCAACGCTTACTATACAGGGTGTTTTTTTTTCGACCGTTCAAATTCTACGTAGTGAATGTGTAGGTCATACTCACTAACTTTTACTATGGGGACAAAGTCGAAATCGCGAAAAAAAAATCTGCTGTTTCATACAAATTGGCGGCATTACGCCGGCCGAAATGTATGAAACAGCTGATTTTTTTTTTCGCGATTTCGACTTTGTCCCCATAGTAAAAGTTGGTCAGTATGACCTACACATTCACTACGTAGAATTTGAACGGTCGAAAAAAAAACACCCTGTATTTGCCGTGTGGTGACGGCAGTTAGAATACATTTGTCACCACCCCGACTCCTCCCGCGGGTATCGTAAGAGTCGACTAAGGGATTGAAGTGTCACTTACCATTCTTTGATAAAAGATTGATAATGGGCAGCAGCGTTATCACAGTGGACACATTACTGCGATCGCCAATCCGCTTGCCCAGCGTGGCGATTATGGGCATATACCTCCTAATGCGTCTATACCTACGCATAGTTAATAGGAGAGGCCTACGTCCAGCAGTGGACTATCATAAGCTGATGGTGATGATGTATGCTTAAGGTGCATTCAGACCAAACGAACATTCGCTATTCTAGCCCCCGACTCTACGAAAATCGATCGTTACACAATACGTGATTGGTTGATTTCGTAGAGCGGGGGATAGAACAGCGAATGGTCTTTTGGTCTGAATGCACCTTTACTATAGGTACATATAGACGTACCATGAATTTACAAGTATCGGTAACGTTAGGTTTTTATCGTTATGTAAAGCAGGCCATCGCGCTTGCTCGAATATGTCAGTCCGAGTGTGATAGAATACATTACGTATAGTAAAACATAACGTATTTATTCTTTACTTTCCAACTCATGGTAACTGATAAACCCGTAGATGGCTTGCGAAGTACAGTCGAAAAGATAGTTCGCACCTTTAGAATGAAAGTGACCTAATTCAAAATTTGGGAATGATGAATTATGTACTTAATTAAAAACACCTAAAAGCTTAACATTCGAAAATTAGGATTAGGTCACTTTCATCCTAAAGGTGCGAGTTATTCATTCACGTTTTCAATTTACTGAAATGTAAGGAGAAAAAGTGCTAGCCACTCAATTGCTTTTGGTAACTGTGGTTACCAGCTGTCACTCTTATTTTACATAGGAATAAAGCTCAACCAAAATTTCAAAGCATATGTACAATTAGTGGCTAATTAATACTAGATTGTAAAAAAGGTAAACTAGCCTAATTGCGTCGCTGTCTTAAAAATAGTTATTGCCGCCAGTAATTGCATAATCGTTGATTAAAGGGAAGAACCTGTTATTTATAAATAGTAGTCCGGGTGTCTCTAGCTTCTACCTACTATTATTGTAGAACACATGAGAAATTTAACACAAAAAAAATCCTTAATCAATAGTCACAGTTAGTAACATTCACCTAAAGTGAAAAACTTCGCGCGTTGATGTCTTATAATCAGAGATCGGACAAATGGACGTCACTGTTCGCAATATACGTAAGGTTGCATTCAGACCAAGCGAGCATTCGCTATTCTATCCCCCCACTCTACGAAATTCGATCGTTACACAAAACGTGATTCGTTGATTTCGTAGAGTGGGGATAGAATAGCGAATGCTCGTTTGGTCTGAATGCACCTTAATTTGACGTAAGACATGTCAAATTAGTAGGCAAATAGCGCACCCACGCCGACCCTTCGTAATTAGACATGTCGAGTGACAAGTCAAAATGCTGCGGTCAAATATTAATTGCCGAGCTGCCTACGTTGTAACAGCTTTTATGCAATCTTCATTATCCACAAGTGACAAAGTTATATAATATGTTACATATTTGTACTACATCTCCGGTTCAGCAAAGACGTATGTATTTAGAAACAACGGCGTTTATAAGTCTTTTACCATTGGAGGTATTGAGCGTAAGGAAATATCTATCTGTAACTACTTCGCAGGGCAAAGATTAAAATATGATTTACCTTTGCCTACAGTGTGCAGTGTGTGTAACGTTGAATGGGTCTTTTAAAAAGAATAAGGGTCTCAAAAAAAGGTTTTTCTTAAATCTGTATTTTCCGAGATAACCGCTATAGAATAAAAAAAAATTGGGCTGTCTAACTTTTGATCCGTGGGTCCATAAATATGAAAAAAAAACGGAATATTAACAATTGTGAGCATTTTCAAATAGGTAACTACGGAATCCTACACTAAGCATGGCTTAGCCGGTTTATTCAATTCAATTTACATTGACACAATAAATTATAAATAAATAAATATCTTGGGACATCTTACACAAATCGACCTAGTCCCACGGTAAGCTCAATTAAGGCTTGTGATGCGGCGATATATACAGTGTCTAAGTCTAATACGGGCGATCAATTAAGCCAGGCATGGGATTCATTAGTGTAATCATAGATTACACGGTTTTTTTAAAGTTACTCTTAATAACGACCCCACAGATTTTTTTTTAAGATTATCGGAACAGTAATGTAGGTACGAACATTTGTTATTGTTGACATGGCAGTTATGTCCTCTGCTTTTGAAATTAGCTGTCAACGAGTATTTAACTCGCGTATGTTGCTCTACATTGCGCGCCGAATTATTTTGTATGGAAAATTTTGTTGCTCTAATTTTAAGTAAAAGTTATTTGAATATACTTATTATGTCGTAAACTAACACCTGTTAAGAGCTTCGCCCGTATTAGACTTACACCCTGTATAATAGATAGATACATATAGATACTTAAATATATAGACAGCCATGACCAAGGAACAAATATTTGTGATAAATAAATACACAAATAATGCTCTCGCCGGGATTCGAACCCGGAACCTCCAGCTTCGTAGGCAGGGACACTACCAACTAGGCTACGGAAGCTGACAATGGGATCATTTACTAGAAATATCTTATAAAAACGATTGTAAAATATCCAACAACACTAGTCTAATACAAATTAGTCTAGACTCGATGTAAACACAATCGCCAAGTGTAGATGTCTGCGTTTTGCATCGGCCGGAGAAAAGGTATCGAAGGAGTGACCCACTTTCCAGAAACTCGTCCGTCTGGTATTGTGTATTTAGGAAAGCTGCTATTTTCTATTCGATTCGAAATATACATATCTTACTGTGTTTACATTGATATCTAGACGCGGTGCGGCCTGTCAAACCAAGTTCAAGCTAACAGGGTGCTTAGACAAGTTGCCAATCGCTAACGCTTAAAAATCGTCAATCGTAAACTTCTTTGTCGCACTAATATGAAAGAGTGATAGAGAGGTAAAACTACGATACGCTACTAAGCGCAAGCGATTGGCAACTTGGCTAAGCCATCCATTTTTAACCGACTTCAAAAAGGAGGAGGTTAACAATTCGTCGAAATCTTTTTTTTTTTTTATGTATGTTCCCCGATTACTCGAAGACGCGTGGACCGATTTCAAATATTCTTTTTTTGTTTGAAAGGGTATACCTTCTAGTTGGTCCCATTGTCACCGAATCCAGATCTGATGATGGGATCCTGGAGAAATCGAGGGAACTCTTCAAATGTTGTAGGCACACATGACATTTTTCATTTATTTTCGACAACTAATCAAGTATTTGCATCTAGTCATGAACATCTTAAGTTGGTGATCGATGATGGAAGGTACAACTCTTTAGCAATTAGGAGTTGGGGGATAATTTTTTAAGTATAACATATTTCGTGTATTTTGGAAGCTATTTGAGTATTTGCCTTTAGGTGGTCATCCTTTCATGTTGGTGAGCTGATGATGTAAGGTACAACTCCTTGGAGATTAGGAGTTGGGGGATAATTCTTTAAATATAACATATTTCATATATTTTGGAGGCTATT
Organism: Thaumatotibia leucotreta; assembly: GCA_025490895.1. Classification (NCBI taxonomy): domain Eukaryota; kingdom Metazoa; phylum Arthropoda; class Insecta; order Lepidoptera; family Tortricidae; genus Thaumatotibia; species Thaumatotibia leucotreta. Next base: position 15,226 of record JALPQI010013401.1, on the reverse strand, counting down.
CGAGTATTTGCCTTTAGGTGGTCATAGTCTCATGTTGGTGAGCTGATGAGGAAAGGAATAACTCCTTAACGATTAGGGGTTGGAGGATCATTCTTTGTATATATAACAAATGTCATACATTTTCGAGATCTATTCAAGTGTTTGCTTAGTAGTTATGACATGTCGGTTAGCGGTTAGTGATTCTTTAAATAATATTGGCATGCTAAGTCCGTTACCTTTGAAATTGTTTTTGTATTCATATAAGTTCGCCAGTTCAGGTTTTATGGCCTACTACAGTGCAGTACATTCTAATTATAAGTATTTAGAGCATACTGAATAACGATTTTATATTTACACTACTAAAAAGCAAAAAATAAAATATTTTAAAAATAAAAATAAAACCGCCTTCAAAAATTCGCCCGAACTAAAAAGTTAAAAATAATTTTGGTTCCTACTTCTTAGGATTTCCTACCCAAACCTTTAAACCTTTTACCCTATTCATTGAAAATATTTCAATTTATTCATTGAAAATTCGCCCGAACTAAAAAGTTAAAAATAATTTTGGTTCCTACTTCTTAGGATTTCCTACCCAAACCTTTAAACCTTTTACCCTATTCATTGAAAATATTTCAATGAATAGGGTAAAAGGTTTAAAGGTTTGGGTAGGAAATCCTAAGAAGTAGGAACCAAAATTATTTTTAACTTTTTAGTTCGGGCGAATTTTTGAAGGCGGTTTTATTTTTATTTTTAAAATATTTTATTAAAGCCTTAGGATGTTGTGAGTGGTGTGTGTAGACCTAGTGACAACCCTAGCCTAGAAGTGAATAATCAAGATCAATTGCGGGTAGTTCGAAAAACCCGCGCAGCTCGAAGGTGTTGATACATTCTCTCGTCAGTCTGCCTGCGACCACGGGTGTAACGTCATGCCCGAAACGTCAGGATATAATTAAACGTAAGTTTGCGCGATTAAGACCCGTTTGTCTTTAAAATATGAACTTGGCTAAGCATCCTGAACTGCAGGCCTAGCCATGATGCCATTCTGCGATCGTATACGATAAGCGATAAGTAATAAATGTATGATAATGACAGATTCGAACGATAAATCACGTGACCATTAGAAATGAAATGAAACGAAATGAAATATTATTTATTCAGGACACTAAACTAGAACATTAGGTATCATTAATAAAACAAACAAACAATGAAAATAAACCTAATAGTCGGGGAGCTAAACTTTAACTTGTTCGAGAAAATTACATTAAATCCTACAGTATATTTATTTCAGGAATATGATAAAACATCGTTTTGTGAATATATGAATCTAATTATCCCTGATAAATGTGTGGAGGTTTTTTCATAAAATCAATATTAAGATTTACTTGTTTAATAAAAAGAAACAATAAATCCTACAGTAGAGATTTATTATCCGAGGGGCCTAACTGAATATTTAAGACAATATTTTAAAAAGTCACCACTGAATAATCGTAGATATAGTCAGAAAAAATAAAATTGTTTTTAAAATTCATAACAATCAAACAGAAATTAAACAAATGGTGATTTTTTATTATAATGACCCGACAATTATTATACTCATCCAAAGAAAAAATTACGTCAGTGACTCAATGCTAACTATTTTTTTTACAGTTTTAACTGATTTACATGCAGGCGCATTAATTCTACATTTTATTTTTTTAATGTACCTCTTGTCAATAATTAGTTGTGGCACAATACCAAAAAAATCCCCTATGTATACTCTAAGCATTTCCTACAATTTTCGAAATGGTTATTGTTAAAATAAATCGGAGCGGCGCTGACGTCATAAATGCGCGGCCGGCCGCAGGGCAGCGGATAAACGTAGGTGGGGTACTATGTAGACAGGGCGGTGCGTCAAATTACAGAAGGAATTTCGTAGGAAGGAAGTAGAAACGTCTTAAATAAAAATTAGTAGGTAGTAAAATAAATAGGTATTAAGCAGTTTTTGAACTGACGATTAAAAATGTAGGCACCTATACAACTTGTAACCTATTAGGGGCCTGTATTTAATTCCCGACGCAAAATGAGGTGTTACAATTATTCAAAAATGTATATATCGACACTGGAAATTTCAAATGTCGTAAGGGACATTTTGTCGTAAGTACACTTTGAATTGCATAGAACTCAGAATTTTTTTCTCTATCGATCTGTATAATTAACTTTTTGATATCGCTTCAAATAAAGGAGTTACGGAGTGAATAAATTTTGTCGTAACTACATAATGCATAAAAAAAGTGTTGTATGGGTCAAATTCTTAATGTGAAGGTATAACGTGTCCATTTCCGACGTAGTATATCCTTCTAAATCACTAGTAGTAAGTTACTACAGTAAAAGAAGATACCTTTACGACATTCTATCTGATGAAATAAGTACGAACCTTTGAACTTAAAATGGCGTAAGGGACAACTATTTTAGGCTTTTGTGCGTTACGACACAATTCCGAAGAATAGTATGGCTCTAGTCTTTAATAAACTGAGTCGTATGTACACATAAATCAAAATAATATTAATGTTTGTAGTCGTAACTCGCTTTCAAATTTTATAAAGTATACGTTACTACAATAAATACGTTAGATGAATGAGAGTTACGCCTCAAAAAAGATGATATTACAATCATGAAAGTTTTTTTGTGTACGTTATAACATTTTGTTTAGTTTCTTATAGCACTTGTAACAATGCTGGCGTGACTTGACCCGGGGCGTCTTAGGAGGCGGGGTGAGGGCAGAGTAGTATTTTTACTACCACATAGCCACTGCATCAACTAGCGACTCACGCACATTTACACTTCCACCCCTGGAGCACGATTCTACTACGGCCGACGAAAACATGCCTGATACAAGGTCGCTATTGCCCAACAGCTCGCCACAAGCAGCCCTATCTTTTTATTATCTCCCTGGGAATCACGATCCTATAAATCTCTGTATTTTGCCAATTGGAGAAATTTACTCTGTAGTACGCCTGCTGCAAGCCATACACGGGCACAACAATATATATCCCAGCAGACGTAGAATCTATTGAAGAGTGTATTGAGCTATGGTCATAAAGGTTGCATGGGTCAGAGATAGGGCTATAGTAATAAGGTCCGGATGCCTGCCATATCATCAACTTTATTATTGTTGTTTTGGGCTAATATCCGCCGCACCGAGCAGTTATAATATATTTTGGTAGTCCTTTTTATAACTTCTGATTCTCGTTGAGTCCAGAAAATTACAGATTCTGAAGGTGTGTAACTTCTTTAATTGTGTGTAACTCATTATGGTCTACCTAGGTGGACATTTCATTTATGCATTTGTGGTCCGCAAGAACAGAGGATGTCCGTAGCAGTTTAATCGTGATAGTTTAAATCAATATGTTGTGACGTTGGATAGCAGTTTCCTCTGATTTTTGGCAGAACTACATATTGTATCATATTTCTCACCCATGATTATAGTTAGTATTATAGTATATGTTAATAGTTAGTATTCTCGATTCGGCACAGGCTTTGTTTCTTTTGAGCTCAAGTAGCTCTTTATTATTTTTGTTCTTGAACCCTTGGAAAACAGCTTACGAGTGAGGGTTATGTTGATGGATTTCTACTTTGCAATTGCTCTTAACTTATCTTATCACATCTAGTTTGTTCAGCAGAGAATATAGCTCCCGTTTGGTGATTCCACAGAAAGGCTCTGGGCCGACAATGCGTGTGTTGCCATTCTTTTCGGCAAACTCATCTGCTGTTTCGTTTCCATCAATATTGGAATATCTTAATACCCATCTAAGTATAACTTCATTGAAGTCAAGGGCGTTTAATTTGTTCTTGCAGCACTGGACTAGAGTTGTCCTTGAGGGATTCTAGTGGGAGCAGTGCAGCTTGGCTGTCAGAGTTGATGTAGATGATAGATATCTTCGTTTTTAGGATTCTGGCCAGATTAATTTCCGTTAATATTATGTAATGTCTGTCAAGAAGATGTAGGCCATTTTGCTCATGCTGACGCAAGCTCTGACTTTAGGTCACTTGCCTACATGTACCTGTGGTGTGACTTTCGACAATCATTTGGTCGTTGGTCGATTTGTGTCTTGAGGGTATTTTAACTGTATTTTTTGAAGCCACATTCAATGTGCTTGTTTTGTTCCCGAAAACCCAGGCTTTTAACTTGGTTTGCAGGCTGTTACACCCTTTCATACAACAGTCAAAACACTGAATACACCCTTTCATAGCTGAGTAGCTATTCTGTAAGAGACTATGCTTCGAACCCATATAGTCGTAGCTTCATCCCTTTGATTTAATTTAATTAAGGATGGTTCCTGTGAGTTTATTATCGAAAGCACCTTCGACATCCAGGAATACACACCGAGCTTCTTGCTTATTCTCTAGACTTTTACCGCCTGTTGTAACCTGTATCGAGTGTTTAGCTTATTTATAATTTATTTATATCTGTTATTTTCTTACTGGTGCAATAAAAATTAGGATTTTGGTAAACATGTTTATTTTGACTTAGCGATTTTGCCACCAGATAGTTAAGTTTTTATGTGTCAATCAATGATTCCTTCCATGGCCATAAGAAGTAGAGATGTAAGACTAATAGACCTGAAGGACTAAGGCGGATAATACACCTTTTTCCTGCTTTTTGGTATAAATCGTACCTTGACACTACTCCATTTTTCCAGTGTGAACCCCAATGCAATGGTTGCCCGAAACATTTTTGCCAGGTGTGGAAGAAGGACGTCCTGACTTTGTTTTAATAATGTAGGAAACACTTCATCATCTCCAGCCGATTTCAATGGCATGCACTCCCTCAGAGCTCCTTTACCGTTTTTGGGGCCATAAATGTAGGTTTTCAATTTCCAGTCTTTGTTTTGTTCCCTAAGGATTTGATAATTCCTTTGGCTGCACATCTGGATAGCAAGGGTATCATTAAAAATAGTCATAAATCTTCGCGGGGCAGTTGGATTACGAATCCAGATTTTATTTTTTCAATATAAGCTTTTGTTTCTGGGTCAGGTCGCTCTTAAACTAATTTTTAGACATATGTTTTTATCTTTTCACAATACTAAGCTGACTAAAATATACCTATATATATAAGTACCTAACGTGTTTTGTTTTATTTCCTATAAATTGTAACTGGCTATCTAAATTAAATAAATTACACGTGAAATTGATCTCAGGCTATGAAAATATTACAATTGTAAGGACACAGTTTTATATTTTCATACATTTTTATGCTACTTACTTTAATTAATCTGGAAACTAGAACGACTTTAAGACAAAAAAAAGTTGTAATGTAGCATGTTATTTCACAGTTACGACAAAGAGGTAGTATTTTCGTTTTTGTCGTAACATATTTTCATAAAAATTCTAGAAATTTTTGGTGGCGTAAGGGGCATTTGTCTAGTAAATTTCTTGCGTAAGGGACACTATCTCCTGAACTATTGAGTTTACAAATATATACCTGATTGTTTAATGAAGATTATAGCTGTTGATGTCGATTGCTCGTAAAGCACATAATATATTTCAAATATTTTATTTTTATTTTGCGTGTTAATAAACATATTATCTATGAAATAGATCATCGTGGCTGTACGTTTTCATTGAAACGTCTTATAAGCAAAATAAAATAATAACAGTGAAAAAAAAAATAGATGCAACTGTGTCACCGCGGAGAAAAGTTACTAAGACGTTTATATCTTTATTTTGGTCCAATGACCAAATTTTCGAATTGCGCAAGATTTTGTAAGTTATATTTTTTATCAAATAAGGAAAAAAAAATTAATGTACCTATAGTTTTTTTTGTATAAGCTTTACGAAAAAACTGGGGATTTTTTTTTCCTTAATTATAAATCATCTGAAACAATAGAATGAATGCATAATCTCGAGGGTAGAAATTATTGAACGTGCTGTTCCAATTATTGACCTTCAAGTCCTCGACTGGATGAGAAGCTCTCGCGCGGCACTGGGGATTATTGCATGGTGTGAATCTGTATACCCTAAATATTCATTAGAAAAAGTTTCCGAAACTGTAGGATTTAATGTGACCAAAAACTTTTCTTCCCCCGACTATAATTATAGCGACACTGAAAAGGCCGCCACTCAGCATGGTGTCAGAGTACCTTTCAGATACTATTACATTTCTATACATTATTATGCTCACGACTTATTGATGATGGGCAGCAGGTCATAAACGTCATAGTGGACACATAACTGCGATCGCCAATCCGCTTGCCCAGCGTGGCGATTATGGGCATTTACCTCCTAATGCGTCTATAGGCTATACCTTAACAGTTGCAGTCTACCCTTACATTTAACCTTTTTGCCGCCCCGTCAAATACAAAATCTGTCACTCAGACGCCACGTCAAAAAATGTCAAATTTGAATTTGAGCTTTACGCACGTGCGCGTAGGTTTATATTGCTCTGTGGACCAGGACTTATATAGCGGTCCTTGGCGGTGAACCTGCGCTGCAAATATATCGGTCGTTGGCATCCAAAAGGTTAATAGGAAAGGCCTACGTCCAGCAGTGGACTATCTCAGGCTGATGATGTGAAATAATTGCTCTGGCTCTTTTTCCAAGTGTCAGTGCTACCAATTGCTGAATTAACTCTATAAATGTAAATATGAATGGGAAAGCTAGATTAATGTATGAATTTTAAATAATTCAGTATTACAACATGTATAAAATGATCGCACATTAATTAGATAACAACCGAGTTGTTGTTAGTAATAAATTAATAAAACATCCAAGCAGCACAAACGAACTTTCTATGAATTTTAGACGAAACTTAATTGCCTGTTTAGTAAAAGGTCCCACATTGTTGCTTATTATAAAACTAGATTCAGATTATATCTTTATACTAATTATTTCTTAAGCATCTAATAAGTACATTACGATACAAGTGTGAAAAACATAAAGTTCGAAACGAGTAACGATAAATTAAAATACGACTCTACTCACACTAACGCGTAAAAGATTTGTACTGAAATAGTACATTACGACACATGTGCGAAAAACATTAAAATGACACGTGGCGATGTTTTAAATCGACACGAGTTACGAATTTCCTTTTTGCACGTGTCTTGTACCTACGACGTTTTTTAGTACAGATGGCCCTCCGAAGTTTTGGATCTGACGTAAAATGACCCACTTCTCGTACGCGTAAAATAGGTAGGTATAGGTACCTCTGTACTAAAAAAGTTTCTTTAACAGGAACTTGTTATAGATACTCTTGAACAAAATATTGTACACTCTGTTACATTTGTAGGCCCACACACGAAGCTCTTCGATTCGAACATGCACGTGAAGTGTATAACTGTAGAGTCATCTCTTTCGTAAACATGATTCACAAGAATGTTAGCATATGTTACGAAAATAATACTAAGTGACACACAAATACGAAATGGAATCCGGTTAGCCGGAATGAGAGCAGAGGTTAGGTCATTGAGATGCCAATTTATCAGTATTAACTATACTGACGGAAATTGAAAGTTTACTCATATGACCGATTGAATTATACTGAATTTTATTGCTAACCATTTAACGGTTCCGTACGATATGTAACGGAACCCTATGACTATTACGCCCCTACATCTTTTTTTTTTAATAATTTGCTGCATGTTTCTACTGCCAAAGGTTGAGGGACAGATTATACCATATAATGTATGACTAACATTCGTAACACAATGTATGCTATCATGATTTTTGTTTTGATTATGCCTTTAACTAGTTATGCTAGTTTACAAAAAAATAGTACTTTTGAAGTCTCGAATCTCTGAAACTATGAGAGCTACTGTAATGAATGTTAGCTCAACTTGTTGGAAATTTATTAGTCTTTAAACGTTTCTTAACATATATTGTCAGAAACTAAAAAATTACCGTAAATTTCGCAGTTTTTCACGTACTATGTAGCTAGTTTAACTTTGTTTGCTTGCAAAATGTGGTTTTATAGTGCCCTATGGTGTCTAAACACCATACCAAAAATGTAGCCATACTGCATGCTTTGCGAGTTTAATGTAAAGTTTGACCGTACTATAGGTATGTAGGTTTTTTTGCAATCGACCCAGGCCTTTTACCGCCAACTTCAAATATCCTAAATTTAGAGTATTTGTCTCTGTCACTCTGACAAAGGCATCATTAGGAAGACAGAGACAAACCTTCAAAATTTGCGGATTTCTAAGTTCGCGGGAGGATAGATAGTTCTATACTATCTGCATAAATTATTGCATAATTAATTATATTATGCATAAAGAATTGCACCTAGTCCCGGACGCTTGTCCGATTGTATACTTATATTGGTTCAAAACATAGTTTAAACAGTATAATATAATATGTATAATAAAAATAAAAACATCCGGTTAGCGTAGTACAGTCGAGATCATAAATGTACGCTTAATTCGTGCGGCTAAGGCTTAAAATTGCGTATATAATTATGACTCAACTATATCACATATGTTGCGTTCCGTGACCTACGTGCGAATATTACGGACACGTAAAGCAAGCATTGACAGCGGACATTAGATTAAAATGATCAATAAAATCGTTATTATTGTACGTATAATTAATACAAATTATTTACGATGTCATACGTTTGATTAATTTATACCAGGAATCGGAACACAGATGTCATATATACCATAGATCAAGCAAACGTATCTACATAGCGTGTCAAATCAACTCAGTGAAATTCACTAAGTTGTCCGTCTTTAATCGCAGCTTGCAGCTTTCGGGCGTTAAATTTTGTAAGTTGAAGTGAACAAAAACATTAATAATGCCTCCTTAAGTAATATTAATTGCAACAACACAAAAAAATATGAATACTCAAGGGCCTGAGACATATTTAAAATCATAGGCAAGTAACAACTTCATTACAAAATCTGACACGCTCGGCCGCCATACAAATGAATGAACTTGTTTCTTCTATCCAAATCTAATTCTGCGTGTGAACCTTAAACCTAATTGTAAATTAAAAAGGTGTTAGATGCATTTAGTAACACTACTACAAAGGAAATTCCATGCTCTAGATAAGTCATCTATAACATGATGATATAACAATCTTAAAACAGATCTTATCAAATATCATGTTCTCATTTAATCTGAACTGATCGAATGACATCACTGATCGGAGTTATTATCGCAGGTGTTCTAATGCTCTATTTTAAAGAGACCAGAATATAATAGAGATCGGCCACCCAAAAATGCCCCTGAAAACAATTGCGCAATGGAGCCGCGATTGGCGTTTTCTTAACAAATCAGAAATCGTTTATTACCGTCTGGTATAAACGATATATGTAGATAATGATAATGACGTATTTTCCATGAAACCATTGAATCTGAATCTTAGTAAGTTCCAACTCTTCGTAATGCTTAGGTACTGATTGCTTTTGGAAATAGTACATTACTGCAAGAGCCGGGAAGTATGGTCTCACAGGCCGAATAGATATATCGTCCGTACCGTTTATAATCGTTTATTAGTGTTTACATTGTTCCCGTAGGATTGTGTCAGCTAACTTGTGTCTATGTAGATCTGTGAAAGCTGAGAGTGATGTGTCACAAGTCATGTGCTAAAAATGTACTGTTATTATGGTTACATTGTCATCATCATCATCATTTCAGCCAAAGACGGCCACTACTGGACATAGGCCTCCCCCAATGATCGCCAATATGACCGGTTCTGCGCTGCTTGCCTCCAGCGGGTTCCCGCGACCCTGACCAGGTCGTCGGACCATCTTGTGGGAGGTCTGCCCACACTGCGTCTTCCGGTAGGTACGTGGTCGCCAGTCCAGCAGTTTCGGGCCCCAACGGCCATCTGATCTTTGTTACATTGTTATTACGTGTTATTTGTACTACGTCTATTTAATCCGAAGAGGCCGTGGAGCCGCCGGTCCCCGGGGCCAGCGCCTCATGTCATTGTTTGGGATATAGTTGATTTCACCTATTCGGCACCTATTTATCAGCAATGGGTTAAATTCGCCATGACCCAGGTCAGCGTCCTCAGATGCGTTAAGGTCTTCTATTCCCAAAGTAGCAATCTTGTCAAGCATTTTGCGATTTAGGTCAGCGAAGGTGCCACGCCTCAATGTCTGCTATTTCCCAAAGCGTTTCCGTTGGTAGACGTCTTGAAAACTGGCCGGCACTCTTGAGAGCCATTCTGTATTGTCTCTCGATTTTTTGCAGATTCGAGTTGCTGTACCTGGATAGTAGCTGTGCCACTTCGTAATCCATGATGGGAAGGATGCAGGCTTGAATGATGGCCAGCTTTATTTCGACATCAGTTTTTCTTAACACCTCGCATCGCATGTGTCGAGTCATCAATCTCATCATGTTTGACAAATTCAAATAGAATAACTTTTTTAATTAGACCCGAATTAAGAACCCGCTTACCCAGCGACTGTAATAGGATGATGTGTGTGTGTGATGTTGGTATTGGTTGATGTATACTACATATGTAAAATCTATACTGCACCTTTCACTGAGAGAAATTAGTCTTTATTATTTACTTGTCTCTGGTTTCATATACGGAAAATAAGACAAAATGTACTGAAGTGAGCGCCGCATTATGACATAAATAGAGAAAAGATACACGCGGAAGTTCTTGCTCCATATCGTGCTGTACAAAAACTTATTACGTCATTTTAATCGTAGTTTTATTTGAGCCATACCTGTAATGCTGTAATGTTTGTTTTGAAAAGTATAGGTACACAGTTTGAACTGTTAAGGATTATTTTATTCAGGGACGGGCCCCTGAATAAAATAAATCTGTCAGATATATGTTAGTTGTCCGTTTCTTTTATATGCCCGGGGAAAAGCATAACGATCATTGTATCAGACGAATATATTTGGGTCAAAATTATTTTCGGTGTCTTGTTTCATACCACTCTGTCACGCTTTTAGTTGCTGTTTCGAATAATTACTTATATTTAAAAAAATCAGTGCACTTGTATTTCTTTTTCACGCCAGATTTAAATCCATGCATTAGAAATTGCATACAAAAATCACCTCGTCACGTTTTTTAGGGACACAAAATAAGACAACGAAAAGAGTTTTGACCCATTTATCAGGGAATTATGAAACAGGCCGCGTAAAGTATTAGTCCTATTTAGGATTAGGGTTGAAATAATTATAATCTCTACTTTTAGGTATATTTAAACTAGCTAAAAGCCGAGTTTTGTAAAGGCTCGCGTAGGTTTCACGCTTTTCATAATTTTTAAGACATATTTGAATAACTCATATTGTTTTGTTAAATTTTTCTTTGAGTTCTGTTTTTAAGTAGTAACGCTACTAAATATGTAGGTCAAAAAATTATCATTATTACAAATGAATACCGGGATTAGATGCCCTAATGACAATATCAATTAGTTCAATCTAGGTCTAATAGAACAGCGGTTCGTAAAAGAGAAAGTAGCCAAGTTTTGTGTTTAGATCTAGTTTAAGAATTCAATTTAGGATTACATAATATAAACCGTAATATATAATATACGTACCAGTCCGGAGAGCTAACACTAATAACTACAAAATAATTATAATTTTGTTTAGGTAAGAATATCGGTGAAGCTTTTGAACTCACACATGCTTATTGCTAAAATTGCCTTATTTAATTGAATGGCATAATATATACAGGATGTAACAAAAATAGTGGTGATCCGTTTAAGAGGAAACGGAAGCTATAATATGCATACTAACGTATTCCCTATTTCCTCATCATCATCATCATCATCATATCAGCCGAAAGACGTCCACTGCTGAACAACATAGGCCTCCCCCAAAGATTGCCACAATGACCGGTCCTGCGCCACCCGCATCCAGCGGTCTCCTGCGACCTTCACCAGGTCGGTACGTAGCCGCCACTCAAGAACCTTCCCGCCCCAACGGCCATCGGTTCTACGCGCAATGTGCCCCGCCCACTGCCACTTCAGTTTAGCGATTCGGAGAGCTATTTCGCTTACTTTGGTTCTGCTGCGGATGGTCTCATTTTTAATCCGATCACGCGGAGAGACTCCTAGCATAGCCCTCTCCATTGCCCTTTGGGTGACTTTGAGCCTTCTTATGAGGCCCGATTTCCTCCCTGGATTGATATTTCAGCGAACATTTTATTACAATAAAATCTAATTTTGCTATGCCCATGTTGGTAACTTCTGCCTTTTTTATACTATTATTAGGTATTACCAAAATTAGAAGCCTTCTCAAACTGGTAATACACATTACACAGTCATTTCAAATTCGTAATAATCCTACAAAAAAAATATCTTGTATTATATCAGCAAAAAAAAGGAAAACTCGTGGTAAGAACATACTACATAGGCATGTTATGTTAGTATAATTTAGTATATATGACTGCTGGAGAACATATTTTCTTGAGTAGAACTTATTGTAAATAACAACTACAAGTGTACCTATAAATACATCTACATCACAAAAAACATTAGATCTACATAACAAAAAACATTAGATCTACATAAATAAATATGTATAAACTATTATTGCTGCAAAAAATCGATAAGTCGAATCAGGTGCATTATGTTTATCTAGTGAACCGTAAATATTGATCCAATTATAAATTGAATGAATCGATTATAACCACTTTACAACATAATAAAAGCTACAATATTTTGAGCAACAATGCCAACGATTTAAGTAAAATAAAATGGCTACCTAACTCGGCCAAATTTTAGTTTTTTAGCATTTTTATTTCTAGAATTTCACGCTAAATCACTGTTACTGTTCATAAACAAGATTTAGCAATTAAGCACGAATCAGTTCAGTAATATAAGAATAAAACAAAAGACATAACGGTGTTCTTACTAAATTCGACAAAAAGGCATTCAAACCGCCATCCGCTAATTAATCGTTTGTCCTTATCAGTTAATTTGACATTTCTTTTGGTAGGCAGGGACGAAACATAATAGTTATTTATTATACAAGGGGGCAAAGTTGTTGTTTAACTGTCGTGCCAATATTGAGACCTGAGCTAGCGAAAGATTCCAAAATTGAGCCACGAGCGTAGCGAGTGGTTCAAAAACTGGAATCTTGAGCATTGCGAAGGTCTCAAGGCACGAGAGTTGAACAAACTTTGCCGCCAAGTGTAATACAACTTTTTTCCCCTCACTATCGCGAGGAAATATGATTACAAATCTCATCCAAATGTAAATTAACTTAAAGAAACTATTGAAAACTCAATGTCGAAACGTATCGTAGAATAGAGTTACTTATGGAATTTAAATATTGCCAATGGCTTACAAAGTCACATGATAAACGACCAATTTAACATGTGAGCTCCGATTGCGCATGTTTACTACGGTCATACAGATCCACTTATACTAGGCAGTAGGGGGCTATAGGAATTAGAGAAATGTCAAATTACTTTATTCACAAGTGTGTAAAAAGCGTTTTTACCCGCTCGTATTAAAGGATAAACGAGCGCTTTACGAGCTAGTGAGGGGAAAATTAACTAATAGTAACAAGGATAAGTATACCGATATACAGTTACTTAGGTAATACGTGAAAGTTATATAATAAATAAATAAATATCTTGGGACATCTTACACAAATCGACCTAGTCCCACGGTAAGCTCAATTAAGGCTTGTGATGTGGGTATCAAGCGGCGATATATATAATAGATAGATACATATAGATACTTAAATACATACACAGCCATGACCAAGGAACAAATATTTGTGATTAATAAATACACAAATAATGCCCTCGCCGGGATTCGAACCCGGAACCTCCAGCTTCGTAGGCAGGGTTACTACCAGCCCAACAAACATATTAGCTATAACAGCAACTCATTTAGAATCCTGAGTGATATAGTAGTTTTATAAGACGCATAATAATAGTTTTAGGTGATACTATGGAAATAAACAGTCCTCTTAATACATTGGTGCTAGTAAGGTGATATAATAGACATAAGATTGCATATTGTAGCTAGAAGCTATAATAAGGTGGTATTAACTGCCTTTTTATATGCTATGGTTACCACTTTAAGGATATTTTAACACTGGAGGTTCTTTTAGGGTGCCCATTATAACTTACTAGCGCTGTAGCTCTATAATCGTGTTATGTTTACCTTTTAGTGCTTAATGCCGCCTACAGTGTTACAAAAGCTATAAAAATAACCTTCAGCCATTTAAGAGTGGTAACATGATATCTTATAGCACTTAGGAATTTAGTGATACAACAGACATAATTTTTCCTGTTAAATCACTTAGCTTTTTAGAGCTTGAAGTGCCATAACAGCGGTATGGCCGTAGCTCTACAAGAGTGTTTACGTGAACATTATTACCACTTAAAGTTATTTTTAACGCTTTGAGGTATAAGATACCTCGCTCTATAACCTTTAATGGTTATCGGGAATACATTTAAAGCTGTCAGTTCTACTTGAGATAAAATTATCACCTTTAGAGTTAATCATGTGTTTAGAACGTGAAACGCCATTTTTGTTTACAAACAAATACAAAAAAATGCTTAAAATATGGTAATAAAGCAGCAATTGTTAAGGTAATTGTTCTAATATTACAATATCTAGTATGTGTAGCATAATCATTCACAAAACTAAAGATTATAATTAACTTACTTACCATAACATACCAAATTTGTTTAAACTTGTAAATTTACGAGGCGCTTGAAAATTGAGATGTAAAATACCCCATGTAATGACAGAAAAGTAACAACCGCATTAGCATTTTGGTTGAATTCACTAATACGCGTCGTGAAACTTTGTATACTCAACTGTTAATGATTTCACAATCCATTAAGTCGCCATTACAAACAATCTTCATTGCACACAACACAAACCGATTGAAATCGTATTAAATATTTTGACATTTAAAACTACACAAACGATTATAGCTATAAAAGATTCCATAATGCGACGCACAGTGATTATTTTCACTATAGCAGTCCTCTTGTAACACTTTAAGTGATACAAGATGACATTTCACGCGGTTATTAGAACTATAAGCGAAAATACTGCTACTCTAGCCCTTTATTATCACTCCCGGCAACAAATATCCCTATTGTAGCACTAGTGTATCACTAGTTTATCACTATTGCGCATAAAATGAACCACTATAGAACTTCGAGCTCTAACGGCGGTGCCTATTTGCGCCTATAAGAGAGTTATAGCGTGCTATATCGCTAAATTTTAGGCCACACTATCGCTATCAGTGTTTAATCGAAAGAATATACAGCTTTTGTAGAACTAGTTTTATCGCTAAAATGTTAGTTGGGAGCTAGGCTACAGAGGCTGAC
>JALPQI010013400.1:0-26140 GCA_025490895.1 Thaumatotibia leucotreta | reverse complement strand
TCATTAATGGCTCCGTTTAACTTACACCGCTGGTGTAACTTACAGCCGTCAACTGCATACTAGCACTTGGCCAGCGATGAACATGAAACGGAGCCATTAATGAGTCAGTTCTTCTCGCAGTGGAAGGCGGGCATAAACGATGAGTGGACTCATCTACATATATTTTTAGCTCAGCAAACAAAAATCTGACTAAAATTAGATACCTTTCACCTCTGAACATAATATTTATAACCTCTGAGGGAACGAAATATTCGTATATTTTTCAGTTTTTGCTTAATATTCACTCGAGCCAACCATAAAGACTTTTAATAACGAACGATGAGGTGACCTCAACCAAGCTGGTAATCCCTCACTCTTGCTTCTCTGCGCCATTCTCAGAGCAAAACGAGGTGATATACTCGTACACCCGTGTCAAGACATCTCTTGCTATCCTGCAGACAACCGCATTTAATATTCAATTAGAGAACCATTCGCCCATTCATCAGCGCACGAGTTTAATAGTCTGACTGGATATGCCAGTAACCTTTTGAACACCAAAGTAAACTACTCGTAAAATTGTCGTGTAGGGGGCAGTACCTACATTTTCTGTCGATTAGTAACAATAGCCACGGCCTGACGTCAAAGCTAACTCAAAAACAGCCAGGCTTAGACTCGATATGGCCTAGGGTGACGCATTCTTGAAGATAGTAATCGTGTGGCGTAAGTGGTCGAATAGAAAATTATAAATACTTGCAGTAATGATAAATCAGTCCAAACGACCTAAATACTCTCACCATAATTATAAACTGTTATTTTAAAACTACTGTTTTTGAAATTCTTTATCGCAGGAAGAAATGACGGATCATTGACAGGATTATTTACGAGTCTGTTAGTCCGTGTCACAGCTTTTGCTCCGAAACTAAGAGTTGAGTTGTAATGAAACTCGCGTCATATAATTGGCAAACAAAATAAGAACGGGTGTTGTATAATCATCATCATCATCTTCCTGTCAGCCGAAAGACATCCACTGCTAAACATAGGCTTCCCCCAAAGATTGCCACAATGACCGGTCCTGTGCCACCCGCATCCAGTAGACTCTTGCGACCTTCACCAGGTCATCAGTCCACCTTGTAGGGGACCTACCTTCGCTGCGCCTTCCGGTATTGTATAGTAATTAATTATTAATTTTAGATATCGAGGTCATGATTACCTGTGAAGTATAAGCTTACGAACTATATTGATCCACATATATTATTGTGGACTAAAAATGTTCGGCTAAATAGACATATGGATATATTGAAAATTATAAGAGATCGAATTTTGGATTTGGACCATTTTTATTATTAGTTCTTCCTGTGGTCTTACCGGAATGTCTGTTCAGCAACTTTCCTTCCATTGAAGTCTTATCTCCGTGTAACAACAGTATCCGCTATCTACATTGTCTCAAAGATAAAGTGCGTAATGGACACTGTTTGCATAATTTATGTTGTTCACGAGAGGAGTAACAAATTTTGCACTTATTTGTTAAGGTGCTGTGGTTTGTATGAAACACACTTAGAAGTAAGTACAATACAATAACGGACGGAGTTGGCTATTTTGCAGCAATTCAATACCAAAGTGCAATGCATAATTCGAAAAATTACCTGCCGTACACGAGCACTAAACTTCACACCAAAAATGACTGGACAAAATAATGAATTAATAGTTAGTAGATTATTGTAAATCATGTTATTTAAGGCATCCTTCAAATATTATATTTAGATACTGCTCACATGCAAGCTCGAGAATAAGTGGAGCCAAAGTGCTAAAAATTTCAAAGAAAGATACAAACTCGCGCACTTTAGCTGCCATAATCATTGTTGCAGCGGCCATAAAAGACCTCTGTAAAAGGGACATGAAACGAGGACAGAATGAAAGCAAGGGATTATGTTTCTACTAGAAAAAGAGAGCAGTTACGTGGGAACATTCATATTTAATTTAACCTCGCGAAGCACTTTCCTTATTACCTGTAGGCCCCACTCATTGTTCTAGAGGATTCAGGCGTTTTTGGAGCGCCTTCAAGTTTTTCGGAACAAAAGCTGCTTTAAATCTACGTTTCTCGAAATGATAATAGCACCGGTTTAAAATTAAATATCCTTCACATTTCTGAACCATGAATACGAATATAAAAAGTCTTTGTTTTACATTGAAATATGGAAATGAATATGATTATTGTAGTATGTTCCAACAAAAAAAAAGTGTAAAGGCTCACTATGCCCTAAATTTTTGTATGTAAAAAAAAGACTTTTTTACATTCGTATTCATGGTAAATACAATAACAAGCCTCTGTCCTACTTTCTACCATTTCTTAGCTTCTTTCGATATTCGAGCTTTGAGCAGAAGTTTCTTGTTGTTAATTGCCGCTTTTGCCATTGCTATGCGTTGTACTATGTCCTTGCTACACCTTAAGTCTTTGGTAATCAAACTGCCTAAATACTTAAATTGGTTTACTTCCTCTATTGGTCTGTCCTGTAGAACGATTGAGGGGTGTTACGAAGGGTGTCTGAAAAATGAAGATTGAGGTTTAGTTTCGCTGCTGTTTATTTTTAATGAGAACTCATCAAATATATTATTATTATCAATTTTCATAATAAGCTGTTGTAATTAATTACTAGTTTCGTTAGTATTATGTGACAATAGAAAATTCAACAGGTTTTTTTTTATTACAGTGCCTAATAATCTACAAATAGCTTTTACATAAAACCGAAAAAAGATCCTTGTTTTCCTTTACGGCCTGACTTTGATTTTGTATGCTGTTTGTTGACGAGTAACTTACACGCTTTTCTGAGTTTTGCTTTTCATTGCAGTATTGCCTATATGTTTACTCTAGCAGAAACATAATAAATTATCTACTTATATAAAATGTAGTAGCTTAAATGTTGTTATAAAAGTAGCGGTTTATTTTGAATAAGTAAAAGCGTTTTAAAAAAATTATTCGCATCATCATTATTAGACATCATTATTATAATGCGGTGTCACAAGACGATACTTTAACAGTGTATAGCTGTGGCTTATTTCAAAATAATTACAAGTGTGACATTTGTAAAATATCACTGTTACTGACGTCACACGCCTCCGCCTACGGCTATCACTTACTATCGGACGGTCCATGTGCTTGTTTGCCACCAACATAAAATGATTACTAATAAAGTTATTATGACGTTAATCAACTAAGTACTTTTATTTTCCGAAACTCGTGACAATTATCGCATGGTTCAGAACAATTTTCATTAAATCTTGGCATGAGGTTCGGGTTACGTCGGAATTTTGCTACAATTGTCGTGTTTTTTGTGACAATTGTAATTTTACTTTGCAAAAAAGTAGTTCCTGCACTACATTTTACATGGGTGCCAAACAAACGCACGGCCCTTCCGATGGTAAGCGGTAATTGTAGCCTATAGACGCCCCCTATTAGAGAAACAGTAAATTTACAATTGTAGCACTTGTCAATGTGGTAAAATTCGGGCCAGGTCCTAATACTTATACTACACATGCGCGACTAAGCGCTCAAAAGCACAAGTATTAACATTACAATGACAACATGATCATTGTTAAGACCCCATTAAGCATTGTTATTGAGATCAAGGATCGAACAATATAAACGTATTGTGAGACAAGAGATTTTAAGCGTTCATTTCGTATACTGTCGAGTAGGTACGAATATAATTCCTCATCTTTTGAATATTATAAAGAGTTTACTGTTTCATAAGCTGAATTTTCATTACGGCATTCTTAATTACATCTTGCTTTTGTCTTTAAGAGATTTCCGGTTTAAAATAAGAATACAAATGATAAAAGAATCACGGGCTTAAAGCGTTACATTTTTAGGTGTGCTTTTTAATTTACCTTAAATTTACAGAAAAAATATATAAAATTAAACAAACGGAAATGTAAAAATACAGGGAACATTTTCACAGTAATGTATCCCGGTTTTATAGTTTTCATTATTTATAAAATAATATATTTTCCGGCCAAGAGCATCTCGGGCCATGCTCAGTATAGATTTCCATAGTTATTCAAAAATGCCCGATTATGTTCCTAATAGTTAAATTTTAAAGTATTCTGTATTTTTACTTATGCTTAGCGGTTATCTACGAAAATATTGACTTTTTTATTTTAGGATCCTTATTCTTTTTAAGAGACCTATTCATGACATTACAAAAAAATAAAAATAAACATCCCCACTTTACTATTGAGTTATGCTGTGGACAGGCAGACGGACAGAAAGACATGGCGAGAAACTATCAGGGTTCCTAGGTTACTACGGATCCCTGAGAAGGTTAGAATCCATATCAATTGAAAAGTACACTAAGTAAAGAACTGAATATAATCTAGTCACTTTTTTCGGAATATCGGGTTACAGTCTGCAAAAACAATTTGCACTGAAATATACGACCCGTCCGAGGCGTTACATCGTCGCCCAAATTGAAATAGTTTTTAAGTACCTATTATTTGATTTTATGTACCTTTATCTGTATTTCTTTTAATTTTAGTTTCATGACGCATTGGTGTAAACTTTAATGTCGTGTAAACTTTTGTTTCAATAAAATAAAATAAATAAAATAAATATATTCATTTCTACACCAGTCATAACTAAGTATTACTCTTTTCAGGATTCCGTAATGAACTAGGAACCCTGCTTGCCTGCTGCCGACATGAACTTTACGGTTATTTTTCTGAAAGGGCGAACAAATTAATAATACGACTTTACTTAAGCAAAATCAATATTTACAGAAAACCATACGGATTTAATTGCTGGCATGTTTAAGTACAGATTATTCATATTAAGGTATTATTGTGCCTGTATATACTAAGAAAATTATGATGGGATAATGTTGGAATCAGGGATCGGAACCGGTTTTTTTCGAAAACCTTGAAAAAGCCCAATATTTTAAATGCTTTATACTCTTTATGTAGTACTCAAAATGTTATGAAATTAATACCAGCATCGCATTTCTAAATTACTCCATTAACAAAAAAATTACATACCAAAGAACGAAAAAGAACGAAATTCGAACCGTTCTTTTGTATGGAGAAAAAACCGGTATCCGATCCCTGGTTGGAATAACTAATCAACATGTAACTAAATGCCATGTAACGTAACTACACATCTATAAAAGCCAGATTCATAATACGAGAACAACCCTTAACTTGGTGATTATAACAAGCCAACTTCCCTGCAGCTGTCGTATGATAACCATTAACCTAAAAGCGTGCGGTACTTCGCTTAATGTGACTCCAATTTAGACAGAAATAATCTTACCATATTGCAGGTCGTGGTTACGCTAAATGTAATATCTGTTTAGTTGGCTTTCTTGTAAAATGGTTATTGGTTACAATAAGAGTTTGCAAAAGGGGAGCATTTTATCGTAAAAAGTACACTGCATCATCAGCCTATCTCTGTCCACTGCTGGACGTAGGCCTCTCCTATTAACTATGCGTATAAACGCATTAGGAGGTAAATGCCCATAATCGCCACGCAGAACAAGCGGATTGGCGATCGCAGTAATGTGTCCACTATGATGACGTTGCTGCCCATCATCAATCTTTTATGACAAATATATTTTTACCTCCCACTTATGAATATAAAAGTTTAACAAAAAGAATAGAAAACATTAAAAATAATATATGTGACGGTTTAGCTTAAATAGCTCTTCTTTTCTCATGCGTACATTATTTACATTAACTTTCATAGGTCATACAGAAATGTTATGTTAATGAAGCTATCTTGTTAGCAAAGCACGGTGCAAAGTCTGTACGTTGCACAATACTAAAGGAATTCTGAAAATATTTTAGTACACGTCTACATATACTTACATAGGGGAAGCAGGGGTAATACCGGTCACTGGGTAATGGCAGTCACCACAATAACTAGATAAAACTACTGTGTATAATGAGGCGGCGTGTGGGAGGAAGGGCGCGGGGAGTGACGCTTGAGCAAGTGGAGACCGGTCTTGGCAGTCCGGCCAAAACATGTGAGAATGACAGTTGTGTAATTGTTTGGAGCTTCTTCGATCTTATTTTTCGCTGGATGTTTTTATCGGTAAGTTCAAATTTGACTTATTTTCCTGTTATGTTTCTCGTTATTCTTATTATAATACTAATAAAGTTATAGGCAAGGTTGTTGTTGTTGCATAATTCCACGTGTAAATTTTTAATTTTTTTATTTAATAAAAAACGGCCGTTTGGGGTAATAACTCTCAGATGAACGCCATTACCCCCGAGTGAACGCCATTGACCACTTATGTTATTCCTTACAGAAATGCCTAGAAATCGTCGTGCTCAGAAAGCAGTTTTAGAAGAAAAAGAAAATCGAAAAAAAAACATTAAAAGGACAAAATAAACAAAAAGATAGGGTTTAAACAAGAAGAAATCTTAGGAACAAAATACAACATTCTAACATATCAGCAGCAACGGTTTTGAAAAATAAGAACAGCAATAAAAAAGTTAAGAATAATAAAAATTAAAAAGCACCCAAAGGAAAGAAAGTCGTTAGAAAAGGATACAGACGTAAAGTTTTACAAGAAAGTACATCAGAGTCTGATATTGAATTGAACCAAATTCCGATATTTGCATAGACAACAGTAATGATGAAATGGATGATGAAGGTAACGACAATAACATGTGCAATATACCTATGCAAGGAATTTGGGCAGAATAATGAGAAATGGTACCGCTGTACCGTATGCGGACTATAGAGCCACGCTATGTGCTCGGGATGGGATTCAGCAGACAGTTAATATGCGATTTCTGTGCCTAAACTTATATTCATGTTTATATGTTGATTATATTAATAAAACCCTTGTTATCATGTATAACTTATACATCACTATGATAAGCACTGCTTAATTAGTTGTTATGGGTTGATCTCTAACAGTTGATTAAAGAAAATTGATATCAAATATATTATTTCGGCCAATGTCGGTTTGAGCGCCATAACCCCATTGCCCGAACGGCATTACCCATAGCCGAGGGTAATGCCGTTAAAAACTATTTTTATTTAAAGTTTTTATTTCTCCTTACCTGAAAGATGTTATATTTTTTTGTGTTTTGTTTCTAATGACCGATTAGGCCCACTAATGTTATGTTTGATTTTCAGTTAATAAATGTTAATATTTATAAAACTATGGGCATTTTCCCTTAAGTGAACGCAATTCCCCCTGCTTCCCCTACTCGCAATACGAGTATTACATATTTAAAAGGATCTTTTATACAGGGTGTAAGTCTAATACGGGCGAAGTTCTTAACGGGTGTTAGTTTACGACATAATAAGTACATTCAATTAACTTTTACTTAAAATTAGAGCAACAAAATTTTCCATACAAAATAATTCGGCGCGCAATGTAGAGCAACATACGCGAGTTAAACACTCGATGACAGCTAATTTCAAAAGCAGATGACACAACTGCCATATCAACAATAACAAATGTTCGTACCTACATTGCTGCTCCGATAATCTTAAAAAAATTCTGTAGGGTCATAATTAAGAGTAACTTTAAAAAAACTTTGCAATCCATGATTACACTAATGAATCCCATGCCTGGTTTAATTGATCGCCCGTATTAGACTTACACACTGTATAATTCGTCATTTTCAAAGGTAAAAAATCATTTGAAAAAATTGTTACTCAATAAGTGCTTATAAATCGTCATACACAATAGCAAGTTCTAAGCCTACACCAATCTCGAGAACAAATCTCGTAAGGAACGCAGCGGCACTTATTTGTAATAATAGAAAACTTTACACTAACATGAATAAAAATAACGAAAACATAATTATACAAATTAAAACATAACCTATTTGTTGTTGCCTGAGTCAAATAATGTATGTATTTGCCCTACTTCTTGTAGACCCATTGACGAGATGTTGGTATCTGTTTGTATATTGGGTGACAACAAGCTAATTCATTAAACAAATATCAGTGGCGTTTGGGTTTGTTGGAAATCAAGGGGATCTGATTATTAGAAATTTGGTACATCTGCCAAGATTCGTCGGCTCCGTAGGTTGTCCGACACTGCCATTTCAGCATGCTTACAAACGCTCAGATTGATTGTGCAAAATATCTTGTAAAAATTAAGATAAGCATGTATGTAAATTACTAATAAAATATAATCTGTATGATTTGCGAATCATATTAAGTTGTAATTATGCTACAAGAAAATCTCCACATCTTACCCATTCATAATTGTATACGAACTTTTGAGAACTGCTCCCATGAGTATGGTGGTATGTTTTAATTTTAACGTCTAAACAGACGATTTAAGACTAATTGTGATAAATAAATATCATGGGACAATTTTACATAAATCAACTTAGTCCCACTATAAGCTCAGGTAAGATTTTTGCTGTGGGTACTACGTGACAATGTATAATTATATAAATATACATACATATATATAGATACTTAAACACAGAAAACAATCACGACCTAGAAATAAATATTTTGTGATAAACACATAAAGAAATACCTTCGCCGGAATTCGAACCCAAAACCTCCAGTTTCGCAGGCAGGCTAGGGGTCCTAGGCTACAGAGGCTGCCAAAATACATTTATAAATAAACACAATTAGAATGAAGTCTTCTGAAACACTTAAGATATTGCGAGCAATTTTCAATATGGAATGTATTTTGTACGATGCCAGAAAATTGGGAGATATTATAATTGTATTAAGCAATTACAGTATTAATTCTGCCCACGCCTAGAAAGCTGAATAAAGCCTTCGGACAGCCGTGAGTGGTATTGATTAATGATCCGCAGTATGACAGGTGATGCCAAGTTGGTTCGGAATTTTCCTGTGTTCGCATTTTTGACGTGATTCCGACGCAATCATTTATAACGAATGATTGACACTCTGTCACACGGATTCCGATGAAGTTTATAACGAATACTATCTGTAAACTAATTGAGTAGATATTATAGGAAAATTTGCATAAGTTGCCTATTTTGATGCTTTACACTAACATCCTTAGAATGTGTTTTTTATTTATATCGGGGATTGAAAACCAAAGTGGTTTTTAACTTTTTCCAAAACCCAGGTCAATCGACGCAGAAAAATTCGCTGATTCTGGATTTAGGTAGGTATATATAATTCTTATTACCGAAAATTTCGCTTCAACCAAAATGAATTTTAACTCTCGATGTATATAGAAAACGCGCGCGGCGGTAGTTCAAGGCAGTGTTGAGGACAACAGACGCGGTCGGTTCCCCATGAAGTGGTGCACGAGAATACCAGACGCGCAGCCGTGAGAGATGATTGGTGAAGCTCCCACTCAAGATACGACGGCCACTATCACTCTGCCAAGAGTGTAGCAACGAAGAAAATGTATAGAAATAAATAAATTTACTTTAATCCTAAGATAGGTACGCCACAGATACTTGCCGCTCGATGTTACAAAAAATAAAATGAGAAGGTACTATTTTTGATGAGTTCTCCATTTCAAATTCCATAGAAAATACTCGTAAGCTTCCAAAATAAGCATATTATGCTGAATTAAATAGATATGTACCTGGAACTGGAGAAACACATCTAGGGTATATAACAATGAGAAAAGCGTTTAGTAGATACAGACTGTACCTAATTATGCAATTGTCATATTTAGAACAATGAGCTATGTATGTATGTTTTGAAACTTTCAAGGCGAATGAGCTAGGATAAGCGTAACAAAAACCAGGCTCTATAGGAAACCTTTTTTGTAGTTACATAGTTAAATCAACCAAAGCCCGACGTGTACTGACGTGACGTGGGCTTTGGTCGCGGATACTCCATGATGAGGATCCTCTAAATGGATCGAAACATGTCGAGCAATTATCGACTTAAATTACGTGAGTAACCTGTGTGATAAATATTTAAATATAATTTCAATTAGGGTCAATCTGAGTGTCAATTGTTTGATATTGAAACTCTATCTGATTTAAACTTTCACGATTATCACTCATATTTTAAAGACAAACGGGTCTTAGTCGCGTAAACTTACGTTTAATTAATTCTGACGTGTATCCTGCCTGACATGTCTGCCTGCGACCACGGGTGTAACGTCATGTCCGAAACGTCAGGATATAATTAAACGTAAGTTTACGCGATTAAGACCCGTTTATCTTTAAAATATGAACTCTATCTGCTTTGGTAGTTACGCGGTATTGCACTATCCCCGACGATTTGCAACAGTGTCGAAATATCGAGTGCTCAATAATTGCAATTTACATGGTAAATATTTCGCTTCAGTCATACTAATAGGTAAAATCAATTTGAAATTGTACGGAATGTCTCGATTTATACGTAGGTACATTTTGAATATAGTCATGTCGGATAAACGAACGCAGTGGGTAAGTAATGTAAGTATAGGGGGAAGCGGGGCAAATTGATACGCCTTTTTTGCTATTGATTGTACGCTACTGATTCACTTTAAAAATCCATATTTTTTGCACTTAGTCTACAATATTCATAGATACTAAAGTTAACAGGTAGGTATAATATTTTTTGTTATTATTTTATATTACAGGTACACGTGGATTTTAAGCAAAATGAGATTTTTCCAATTCTGCTGCTACCCCATAGGCGGGCAGTTTCAAACCTTGCATGGGATACTTTCAAACATAATTTTGGAATATATAGGCACGAGCATCAAAGTGTCCCTACAGCGTTTCAAACTGACACAGCAGTATTTCAGAATCATGTGCATAAATTTAGCTGACCCGTGGTCAGTAAACCTACTATTTCGTACAATATTCTAAAACAAAAGTACTGTTTTATAATATTTTCTATCGAATAATCTGACTGGAGCAGATAGGATTAGGTAACTAAATACAGTAGGGAGGCATTTTGATATGTTCGTAACTACCTCACTCGAAGCCCCACTAAACAAAATTAATTAAAACAATCAATTAATTATTAACATTGACTATTATAAGTTTTCACTTTAACTTGATTACTGAATAGACGTAGCTAGCGCTCATCATAGTTCTTATACATAAAATACTTTAAATTCGCGACGAAACTCAACCAATAATACGTAAAATATTTAATTTGAATGACCTCAAAAATACGTTTTGACCTGAGGATCAGCAACAGTCTGACTGACCAGCAGTGCGGTCATCAACATGTCACTTATAACATAGAAAGTTACATTTGAGTGTTCTCAGAGGTGTATTTCCATTTGTTGTTAAGGAGGTGGGGGGGGGGGGGGGGCGGTTAATCTGCCCCTTATGCCGAGTTGAACCGCTTCCGCCTACGTGAACACATATATTTCGGACTGAATTGTGTGGGATTGCGTACTCTTACGTACGTTTACCCCACGTGACTCTACGCCAAATCTGTACATCAAAGGTACGTTAATCAAGATTTGAAACTTTTGGCACAGTACATCAGATATGTGCAAACAACATTTGAACAAATTGACGTTTCGCAACCACAATATAAATTTCGAAAGCCAGGCATACAACTGCGTAATTGAGTTCTCACAAAATTATAAATGAACTCGGGTTTTGTTGTCAAGTGGGGCTTGCCGTAATCTACGCCGGGCGGCATTTCGCTTGTCCGATATGTTTGGTAGCATCCGCTCAAAACATTATTTCAATTCAAAATAACTTTTCTGGCCTTGGCAGAAAAACACATTTTTATAGTATGATTAATATTATTGTTGTTGTTGCTCGTGAATTTATCTACTGATTGAATGTTTGTTAAATGTTAATATAATTATTGAATATACTTTTTCGTATTTCCAGACATGCGACGCTTAACGACATAATTCGCAGATAGGTTGCCATCATCACTGTATCTACTCTTCTTCTCTTACTGGTATTGTCCTTGGTTCCTTGGAACTTGGAACATGGGACGAATGTTGGTATGGGATGCTACATACTTGCGTAGACACCCGCGCAACCCTGGCACTGTCTCATCTTCAACGAACTACATTTAAGGCGGCCACTGTGGCTGAAAATCCCGAATTTTAAAAATGCAATAAATGTAAGAGCCTCGACCAAGTGTACCATTTTGTACCGTTTGGCATAGAAACTTTAGATTCATGGGGCCCCAGCGCACGCAAATTATTTTCCAAAATCGCTTAACTAAAAACCGAAAAGCTAAACAGCGAGGAAATGCCGCCAGAATCCTCGATTCAATGCCACGAGAGCCAATCTTATTTAACTTGTGATTATAGATTGTACGGATTTGCAAATACAGAAAACTAATTATATTCATAAATTATAGTATATTTGGTACAGTCGAGGAATTTAATTTCCTACCCATTTTGTACCTTGTCACAGTGACAATCAATATGAAAGCTGCTAGGACTGTCATATTATAGCTACTATGACAAGGTACGAAATGGGTAGGAAATTTAATTCCTCGACCGTACTACAGAGGCTGAGGCGAAAATGGTTGCCGGCAGAATGGAAGACATACCTAGATACGAGAGGTAGGTCTGAGGCGGGCAAGCCCAATGCAATCAAACAAAATGAAGGAAAACCTCAAAGCTGTATCTCCTAAACCGTGCGTCGTAGCGCAAAGATAGGTAGTGAAATTTTCATTCTCCTATATCTGTCTGCAACTACCCATGGCGTAAATGAAAATAAAAAGGGCGTAAGTTAAAATTATGAAAATGTACCAAAATGCCAGGCCAGCCGGGTTGCATTGTAGATCGTATATGTAGGCCGTCGGAGTTTTTTTAATTGAATTTAAATTGCTGAATGCCATGTGCTCTGCTTTGCCACATTTGGATTATGCTCAAAATTGCCCCATAACCTACAAACATGAGAGCTGGATTATCAATATCAATTTTATTTCATTTCATATACACTTAAGTGAATTTCATGGTAGAACTGAGGTATTCATGTGTTTGTCACGAGATGGATTATATCAGATAGGACTATACCGTGAAAACAAACCTACGTGCAATCAAGATATGTCCGGGCACGTGAATACTACGTCTACAATGTCTACATTCTGGTGGATAAAAACAAATCAAATCAATTTGTCAGCCTCCGGAACCTAGTTGGTAGTGACCCTGCCAAGAAACTGGAGGTTCCGGGTTCGAATCCCGGCGAGGGCATTATTTGTGTATTTAAAGTTATTTATTACAAATATTTTTTTCCTTAGTTGTGGCTATCTATATGTATATATAAGTATCTATATGTATCTATCTATTATATATATTGTCGCTTAGTACCCACATTATGTCCCAAGATTATTTATTTATTAAATTGGTGCAGATGCTATCGCTCACTACTACTAATGTTCTTGTATAACTGGAAGAGGCATGAAAGACTATTCAGTATCCTAATGGTCATACCCTGAGCATCTCATGTATTTATATTTAGATAGATTGTACTCACGCTGACTAACATATCCATATTTTAGTTCTACAATTCAGCTTAGTGGCTGTAAAATTAAATGAAGTAAATTCTACATTTCATTTTACAGTCTTTACCTATTGAACTACCTAACTCTTAGCTGTGTTGGTTTAAAGTTGCGTACAAAGTTGCCCATAGTTCCTTATAAGAAATGGAAATGAAAAAAAAAACTATGTTTCAGAAAACAGAAAAAGAGAGGTTTGTATGAAATTTCATCTACGACCTCTTACATGTCCTTAGTCGCACCCGTCTTTATACTTTCAAGCTTATTATTTTCTACGCAAATCGGTTGATAACCGTCCGGCCCAATAATTTTTGTCACTTACGTTAGTTAACTGAAATACTTGTAAAATACGACAGGGCTTTACTGTAGGTAAGAGTTTTGCATTAAATAAATTATTTTGGTTTACGCAGTAGTTACTTAATTTTAGAGGTTTATTTTATTTTATTAAACTTATCTAGTGAAAATTAAATTGGAAATTTAATCACTTATGAGTGAAAAGTTTCATAATTTAAAAACTTATGCCTTGTACGATTTCGAGTAGCTTAAGTTACATAAATTATATACCAACAAAGTGTGTTACTGTAATATTTTCCCTCGATATATATTATAATGGGTATGAAATGAAACTAATGTAGCCCGCATTGGTTTGGAACCACTAGCCCGAGTAGGTAGCCACTCTGGGTGCGATTATCTGGTGCACGGAAACAACCCTTCATACATTATTCAGCGTCGACCGCTCATCATACGCTTGTATCGGCCAACGCGCGCCATATTGCCTATTTCTTACCTATTATGTAACGATTGCGGGCTTCAGATTATCCATTCGTTTGGTCTGTGGCGACAGTCCATTTATGAGAAACGGCTTTTAATAATATGGCGGTATGTCGTGGAATTTCTGACCCAAACAATATACCTCTCTACGCAAAACTGAGTGTTTGCATTATCTTCGTGTTTATTTCAAAAATAAAAACAGTACATAATTTTCTAATTTGAATAATTTTAAAATTTTCCCTAACCATTAATTCGACAGAAGTAAGGGATGATTGTGTGTTCAAGCCTCCTACTCAAAAATATTACTAAAATATTGAACAATTCATTATGGTTTGAAATAAATACAATAAATGGGTCAAGGGTCATGTCCAGTATTTTGGACATTGTCGAATTATGGATTAAATTTATCTTACAAACACACGAATAGTTATAAAATAAATACTTTAGGATAATTAAGTACCTACTTATAATTAAGACTTCTCATCTAAATATACGTTCTACTGGTTTCCTCCCGTCATGCAGGTATAGATAAGTACTTAATAATGGACTAAGGGAGTTGGCGATTTGAAACTACAGAATCTATCGTACATAATATATCATAGTTTCTTTACGAATCTAGGCTACTTTTATTATAAACACCATTCCTTCTCATTATTTCAGCGATAACAAATGGCAACTGACATTTAATGCATGAGTTCCAAAACACTCATTGTTATGAACTAGGTTTCTCCTTAATGCCACTTTCCATGCTAATATGTTTGCTTGTACGATGCAATGACTCTGCATTAAATCATTTTAAACATTTTTGTAGCTTATGAATCGAGATCCCTAAAAATACAAAACGCAAAACATAACATTCCTGCTTGCTCCATTTTCAGAAAAATTATAAAGCCAGCTTGTTGAGTCCTGTAGCAGCATCCAGCACCCCGGTGAACAAACGAGATATTTTGGAATTTCTTTATTCATAAACGTAGGGGCTTGTTTATTAGGATTTTTTATGCTTCTTTACACAGAATTACGTTCACTATAAGCTTTTACTAAATAAATCCAAAATGCTGATAGGATTTCTTTGGCTTGGTATTTTAGGTTGCAGTTGTATGGTTAGGTGGTTAGTGAATAATTCTCTGAAAATTTCTAAATTTCATCTGGTAACAGAATTATAACGGGCTCAATCCCCAATTATTAACTGATAAATAGATGGTATCCCTTGAATAGATGTGCCTTTAAAAGATATAAATGCAATCAATACTCAATTTGTTGCTTCCACACAGTTTCCAAGGTATTATGTGAACATAAAGTTTTTAAAGCTATTTAGTAATAAAACTTGATAACTTATCACTTTATTACTGAAAAATCAGTCAAGTGCGAGTCTATTTGTCTCGCGCACCATGGGTTCCTTATGAACATTATAATATAACTGTCAAAACACATCATTATCATGAAAAAGTCGAAAATTAGCATTTCCTGTAAAATGTCATCTATCGGCGTCTGTTACTAATAGTATTTTTCCTACTTTGATACATTGTTTTTTAAACATAACATATTGAATACATCTATACTAGTTATTGTACCAAATTTTAAAAAGTAAAACAAAATAGACCAAAATATGTTTACGACAACATTAGCGGCAGTAAAAGAGCATGAAATAAAATTATACTTACCGAGAAAAGATTCCTTAACAGTTTTCCACTAAATCTATCAGGACAGAAAGTTTGGGATTTGCTGAGAACTACCCAAGTATGAATATTTTGTATTTTTCAAATCCAAAAGAGAACAGTGGGCTGGTAAAAAATAGAATTGATCTAACTACTTACTTGGGTTGACTGCGTAACCTTCGTCCACGACGTTCATAGATAGGTGAAGCAGCACCAGCAATGATGCTGACAGCTGAAACAAAAAAAATCACAAAGTAAGAAATAAAAAAAAACGGAGGTGTTATTATTTTACCATACCTAACTGTCCATCTATTTGCAGTTTATAGTATTTTATGCAATAGTGGTATTACAAGGGTCAAAAAGTGCGAGCGGCGTGAGTTGCGATACGAGCCCAAAGGGCGAGTATCGCAATTTAAGACGTCGCGAGCATTTTTTGAACTAGTAATACAACGTTGCATACTATACTTTTTCTACGACTAAGAGGCATAGCATACACAGAACTTATATAACCTATATTACTGAGCGCCGCTCACGTATTCCAGTTGTCACCAATAAGCACATAGTTTGTATAACTAACATAACATTGATAGCTCATCCCTACCTGCTTTCCCAAGAACAGCAGGCAGAATATTCGAAATTAATGATGAAAAACTCATATTTTAGATAGATTTTAGGCACTGCACAAAATTTATTGCAAATCAACTCAAATCAAACCGAGCGCTATACTGCCTATACTGAACTGGGGGCCGCCCACGAACTTCGAAATTCGCAAAAGTCGAGCATCCGTTTCTGTTACTCTAATAATAATTTGGTTCAAGTGACAGAGACAAATGATCGAAACTCAATGTCGGAGTTCGCGGCAGGACTTTCAACTGCTAGCGGAAAGCGGGAAGGTTTTTTTTTAATGCAGCTGTGATTGTCTATGGATAACTTTGCTTTTAAAATCGTTCTTACTTGCCTGTGATAAAAATACTTTTGCATAATATGAAATTAGTTATTGGTACAAAAATATAATATATCAAATTAAAATAATTGAAAAAACAATTTTTTATTCTATTTTCTAAATATTTAGTTAATAATTGTAATTATTGTAATAAATAATCGCGTACTAATGTTGGTAGCAGTGTAAAAACTCGAAGACGGGAACAAATCTAAAATGGCGTCCATGTAATTATGTATATCTTTACAATAGTGTGCGTAGCTATGTAACTAGCAAAAAAAAGGTCAGGAGTAGAAAAAAGTATAAATAAGCCATTTAAATCAATTTTTTTTTCTTCAGTCTACAGTCACGATCAGACAGATATATTGGAGCAGCCAGGCTGCTCATAAAAATATCTAAATGGCGAAGAAAACGAAGATTTTTTTTTTAAACCAGCCATCCTTCGTCTTTACTTTTATTTAATTTGCCACCTTATTATATTGAGAAGTTGATCTGTCAGACATTAAGTACCTTGGTTTTGCAACTGTTTAGTATAAAAAGTTAATACACAAATTAAAGAACCCTATAAATAACACTAAATGAAAACGAATAAATTAAAACTAAACAAACCTAAAGCACATCTAAAACAAACTGGTCAAGAGCATGTCGGGCCATCAAGATAGGGTTCCGTAGTTATTAAAAACGGCTGGGCCGATTATGTTCGAAATAGTTTTATTTTTAAAAATCTCACTTAGGCGGATTTTTATTTTGCTGTCGTTTTTTTAAATTTTCCAAATTTGGACTTTTTTACATTTTTCAACTCAGAATCTCGAGCTTTTTCGATCCTGATAGAAATAAAAAAGTGTCCCTAAACAAAAATTCCATTGAGTTACTATTTTTCATACATTTTCTTCAACCGTAACTCAGTGGAAGACAAAAAAATATATAGAATATTCGGGACACTTTTTTCTGCTAATGAGGATCGAAAGAGCTCGCGATTCTGAGTAGAAAAAATATAAAAAAATCCAAATTTAGAAAAAATTTTAAAACTATAACAAACTAAGAATCCTCCCACTTCATTCATGACATTTTTCATATTTTTCGAAACCACGGATCAAAATTTAGAGGCCAAACGAGGAGAGGAGAAAAGGAATTTATTATTCTGAAGCGGTTATCTCCGAGAATGTTGACTTATTTTGAAAATACCTATTACCTATTTGAATATACCCCCCACATTATAGGATTACAGCAATATAAAATACATCCCCACTTTACTACTAGAGAAGTCACTAAAAAATACAGTAATAAAAAAAAACGTAGATAAACATTATAGCAATTTGGAATGTGACTTGCTAACAATGTTATAATTAAAAAGCGGGTATTTTTATCAGCGCGGCACGCCTCGGCGATTCCACTCGAAATTCGATTGGGTATGAGCAACCTCGGGTCTGGTTTAACGTTTAATGTCACTCCAAATTGTTTTAACATATCTATGTATAGGTACTAACAATTCTCTTCACATCTCTCGTTCTATTTATTTATGCTTATAAAAACAGTACCTAATGTAAAAATAACGGTTTATAAAATTTGGTGAATTATTCCAATAAAAATAAGTGATTCTTTTTATAAAATTTATTCAGAAAAATAATGATACACTTAGTGTAAGATTTGAAGGTAATGATTTGATATTTAATTTAAATATGATTCAGTACAAATACTTACATCACAATTTTGTAAATTAAACCTTAAATATAAATTTGTTCAAGATCCTGCTGGGAAGGCAGAGTGTTCAGAAATCATTGTCACGATAAACGCGACTTTAAGTTTTTCGTGGTAAATAATTTCGTTATAGAGGCTAACTTAAGTAAATTATTATTAAGATAATATTATTAAAATTTTGTGGATCAATTCGAATTGTTTTACTAAATATTTTTAATTTGTGTTTTTTATGTTGTAACACTACTAGGTATGTATTTAAATTGGTGCAATGTTGATGAACAAATTTGTTCATTGCTAACGCACATATAAAAAAATAGTTTCATAAAGTTGTGTGGCGAAAGAAAATGGAACTATTAATATTACGGTTGTTAAATGGGACCTGTTTTGTGTGGTGTTAAATGGAAATCAAGCTGGTCCAACTTTGGAGGACAATCTTTGGAGGAGTATGTATGTAATAAAAGATAAGTAGTTATTAAACTTCGCTTTTAAAGATTTTTTTTTATAATTTAAAATGATATCAAGTGGATTAAATACAAACCTATTTACCCACAAGAATTTCGACTAAACTAAACCCATGCCTTTATTTTTATGTAGGTACAAGATCTACATCAAGTAGATCCTTTATGCGCCGGCTTTTATGCAGAACCTAAGGCTTGTATTTTTAAAATGTCACAGGAAATTCTCAGGGAGCGACTGCTAAATTGCATTAAAATTCCTCTTTGTGCACGTTGTCGTAGAAAAATTGCTACTTGGAATTTCACATAACTAATTCAAGAGTTGTAGAGTTAACTTTAAATACTACACTTTATGAGTACAAGTATTTTTGGTAGCCATTACTTTAATCTAGTGACCATGTCGCCTGAAAAACGCATTTATAAACCTTGAAATTTGTTATCTTGGTAAGTATTTAATATAATAAAAACCGGGCAAAAACAGGTTGGGCCATGGTCAAATTGGGTTATTAAAAAACTGTTCAACCTATCAAGTTCAGTATAATGTTTTTGCTAGAAAAATCTTATGAAGTTCTAGTATTGAGATTTTTTTTCCATATTTTTAAACTTATGGTTAAAAAATTAGAGGGAGGACACGATTTGTTTTTGCGATTATTTCTAGAATTATTAGCATTATCATAAATTAATTTCAGTAAACTCCTATTCAATTTTAAATACCTATTCAAGTATATAACACACGTTAGGGTTGGTATGAATTGAATGAACCCGAAAAAAGGGGACCCTTATAAAACAAGGATGAACAATATTGCTTTGCTCTTCCGCGATACAGAATGTGTAGCTAATTAGTGTAACCCGCTATAATTACTTGCGTATTTTTTGCATGCAATTAATTTTCCCACCCTCCCGCCGCAAAAATAAATACGCAAATAACTATGACAAACCACCACCAATAACACTATACTCGACACGTGTTTCGCCTCTCTACGAGGCATCATCAGGAGTTGACGATGTTGTCGGTCTGGTGTCCGGCAACAGAATGAGCTGTCCTGTCTGGTCGGCCATATTTATAACCTCACCCTGACCCCACCCCCTACCCCCTTCTCCCCCCCTGGCAACAGAAAAAAATCGTAATAACGGCGATGACGCAACATTCAGCTGCTCGTTAATAATTACACCTCTACTGTTGTACCTAACTATTTCCAATTGTTCCAGAACGTTCAAACGTAAACCTTTATCACAAACGTGCAGAACATTAAAAGAGTGGTCCTCAGATAAACTATGGCCACTCTCTATCAAATGCTTCGCGAAATTTGAACGTTCTGGATGGTTATGCATATAAGATGTAACATGTTCCTTATACCTTGTGTTAAAATTACGGCCCGTTTGCCCCACGTACACCTTATTACAATCATCACAAGTTAGCTTATACACACCAGACTTCTTGCCCGTCTCAATTTGATCTTTGCCGTTACAAAGTTTTGAATGTAACGTATTGTTTGTCTTAAAAGCAACATTAATATTATTAGACTTCAAAACTTTGTAAATATCATCTGATAGTTTGCCGACATACGTAATGCTTGCCTGAAATTTCTTGGTGGGTTCAGACGACCGTGCAGCATACAACATATTATTGATCATGCCATTCTGTTTCTTCCTGATAATACTATCCACAACTGACTTATCGTAGCCGTTAGAAACCGCCAAGTGATAGATGTTATTCAATTCTAGCCGATAATGCTCATCAGAAAGAGGCACAGTCAACAATCTATGCACATAACAATGAAAAGCCGCTAACTTATGTTGCCACGGATGTGTAGAAGAAGCCGGTATAACTGCGTCAGTCTGTGTAGGCTTACGGAAAATTCGGAAATCGTGTCTGTTATTAACCCTTGTGATCGTCAAGTCCAGGAAATTAAGTGAATTGTCTTGCTCTAATTCTTTCTTAAACTTAATTTTCGGGTGCTTGTTATTAACCTCGGTAAAAAATGCATCCAGCTGTGTCACACTGCCCGTCCAACAAATAATTAAATCGTCCACGTACCTAAAATAATACAAAATATCCCTATTACCTACAATATGCTGGTTTTCAAAGTCATCCATAAAAATATCAGCCATTAAAGGACTCAATGGTGAACCCATAGCCAAACCATCATTTTGCAGGTAATATTGACCCCCAAATCTAAAATAATTTTGTTTCATACAAATAGCAGTGAGTTGCAATAATTCATCCACCTCTCCCGGATGCAGCCGCTGTCTTTCAAACATACCACGAAGGATGTCCAATGTTTCGACATACGGTACATTTGTAAACAAACTGTCTACATCCAACGAAAGAAGGATAGCATTCTCAGGCAAGTTAATACCCTTGATCCTCTCTACTAGATCTAAACTATTCTTTAAACAAAACTTAGGCCGAAATTGGGATTTATCTCTAATAATGCAATTCAATATCTTTGCTAAATTATAAGTTGGTGCACCCAAGTATGACACCACTGGACGAATCGGAATATTGTCTTTATGAATCTTTGGAAGACCATAAAGAACAGGAGCTCGTGGATTCATGGGGATAACCATATTCTTCTCATGCTCGGTTTCAAACACAAACGAAGAATCCTTAACCGCATGCCTAAGATCTTTCTGGAACGCTGGAGTTGGGTCTTTCCGTAAGATAGAAAAGCCATCACCTTGGATAATATCTAATACTTTCTGATTGTATTGACCCCGTTCCATGATCACAATGCAATTGCCTTTGTCTGCCTTGGAAACCACTAGATCATTATCTTGCATCTTTTGTTGTATAGATCTTAATAACAACATATTAGATCGTACCCCCGCATCCTCTACTAGACCAGCACCTTTAATAACATTAGCTACCATGGTTTTTGTGTCTACCTCACCACGCCCCCGAACAATAGCAACCTCGGCATCCACCGCCAAATTTTCAAGAACTCCCTGTTTTAGCTTAGGCTGGAAGTTATATTTCAATCCCTTCTCCAAAAGACCTACTTCATTTTCCGAAAATTCGACTGTAGTGAGGTTCTTCATGCGAGGGTGGAACTGGTGATGAGTTGGTGGTACTATTTCACCTCTGCCTAAGGAAGAATTAGAAGCTGCAGTTAATCTGTGCAATTTGTTAAGCTGTGCAATATACATCTCGTGAGCAAGTTCTGACGCGAAGTATCTGGCCTTTTGGTCAAGAATATCAAACTCGAGATTATGCAGCTTAAATGAAAGTTCGGAATACAGAACCTTAAGATGCAATTTTAAATTGTCTCTAACTGTAAACCAATGGCGAGATTCTTCGTTGAGCCAGACCTTTTGAGCCTTATTAATTGCCAACCTTGCCGACCTGCTAGTACTACTACAACGGAAATGGATGTAATTAGGTACAACATTCAGCTGCTTACATCGCTGGTTAAACCAAACATTCTGGACAGCTGCACGATGCTGTTTCGTTAATTTGACATAAAGTCGTGCCTGCTCAGCCACGCTAGCTGTTTTTAAGTAATTAATTGAATCAGGCGTTACTTTGCGGAAGTCCATATTCAAGGATGAACAATATTGCTTTGCTCTTCCGCGATACAGAATGTGTAGCTAATTAGTGTAACCCGCTATAATTACTTGCGTATTTTTTGCATGCAATTAATTTTCCCACCCTCCCGCCGCAAAAATAAATACGCAAATAACTATGACAAACCACCACCAATAACACTATACTCGACACGTGTTTCGCCTCTCTACGAGGCATCATCAGGAGTTGACGATGTTGTCGGTCTGGTGTCCGGCAACAGAATGAGCTGTCCTGTCTGGTCGGCCATATTTATAACCTCACCCTGACCCCACCCCCTACCCCCTTCTCCCCCCCTGGCAACAGAAAAAAATCGTAATAACGGCGATGACGCAACATTCAGCTGCTCGTTAATAATTACACCTCTACTGTTGTACCTAACTATTTCCAATTGTTCCAGAACGTTCAAACGTAAACCTTTATCACAAACGTGCAGAACATTAAAAGAGTGGTCCTCAGATAAACTATGGCCACTCTCTATCAAATGCTTCGCGAAATTTGAACGTTCTGGATGGTTATGCATATAAGATGTAACATGTTCCTTATACCTTGTGTTAAAATTACGGCCCGTTTGCCCCACGTACACCTTATTACAATCATCACAAGTTAGCTTATACACACCAGACTTCTTGCCCGTCTCAATTTGATCTTTGCCGTTACAAAGTTTTGAATGTAACGTATTGTTTGTCTTAAAAGCAACATTAATATTATTAGACTTCAAAACTTTGTAAATATCATCTGATAGTTTGCCGACATACGTAATGCTTGCTTGAAATTTCTTGGTGGGTTCAGACGACCGTGCAGCATACAACATATTATTGATCATGCCATTCTGTTTCTTCCTGATAATACTATCCACAACTGACTTATCGTAGCCGTTAGAAACCGCCAAGTGATAGATGTTATTCAATTCTAGCCGATAATGCTCATCAGAAAGAGGCACAGTCAACAATCTATGCACATAACAATGAAAAGCCGCTAACTTATGTTGCCACGGATGTGTAGAAGAAGCCGGTATAACTGCGTCAGTCTGTGTAGGCTTACGGAAAATTCGGAAATCGTGTCTGTTATTAACCCTTGTGATCGTCAAGTCCAGGAAATTAAGTGAATTGTCTTGCTCTAATTCTTTCTTAAACTTAATTTTCGGGTGCTTGTTATTAACCTCGGTAAAAAATGCATCCAGCTGTGTCACACTGCCCGTCCAACAAATAATTAAATCGTCCACGTACCTAAAATAATACAAAATATCCCTATTACCTACAATATGCTGGTTTTCAAAGTCATCCATAAAAATATCAGCCATTAAAGGACTCAATGGTGAACCCATAGCCAAACCATCATTTTGCAGGTAATATTGACCCCCAAATCTAAAATAATTTTGTTTCATACAAATAGCAGTGAGTTGCAATAATTCATCCACCTCTCCCGGATGCAGCCGCTGTCTTTCAAACATACCACGAAGGATGTCCAATGTTTCGACATACGGTACATTTGTAAACAAACTGTCTACATCCAACGAAAGAAGGATAGCATTCTCAGGCAAGTTAATACCCTTGATCCTCTCTACTAGATCTAAACTATTCTTTAAACAAAACTTAGGCCGAAATTGGGATTTATCTCTAATAATGCAATTCAATATCTTTGCTAAATTATAAGTTGGTGCACCCAAGTATGACACCACTGGACGAATCGGAATATTGTCTTTATGAATCTTTGGAAGACCATAAAGAACAGGAGCTCGTGGATTCATGGGGATAACCATATTCTTCTCATGCTCGGTTTCAAACACAAACGAAGAATCCTTAACCGCATGCCTAAGATCTTTCTGGAACGCTGGAGTTGGGTCTTTCCGTAAGATAGATAAATACGCAAGTAATTATAGCGGGTTACACTAATTAGCTACACATTCTGTATCGCGGAAGAGCAAAGCAATATTGTTCATCCTTGAATATGGACTTCCGCAAAGTAACGCCTGATTCAATTAATTACTTAAAAACAGCTAGCGTGGCTGAGCAGGCACGACTTTATGTCAAATTAACGAAACAGCATCGTGCAGCTGTCCAGAATGTTTGGTTTAACCAGCGATGTAAGCAGCTGAATGTTGTACCTAATTACATCCATTTCCGTTGTAGTAGTACTAGCAGGTCGGCAAGGTTGGCAATTAATAAGGCTCAAAAGGTCTGGCTCAACGAAGAATCTCGCCATTGGTTTACAGTTAGAGACAATTTAAAATTGCATCTTAAGGTTCTGTATTCCGAACTTTCATTTAAGCTGCATAATCTCGAGTTTGATATTCTTGACCAAAAGGCCAGATACTTCGCGTCAGAACTTGCTCACGAGATGTATATTGCACAGCTTAACAAATTGCACAGATTAACTGCAGCTTCTAATTCTTCCTTAGGCAGAGGTGAAATAGTACCACCAACTCATCACCAGTTCCACCCTCGCATGAAGAACCTCACTACAGTCGAATTTTCGGGAAATGAAGTAGGTCTTTTGGAGAAGGGATTGAAATATAACTTCCAGCCTAAGCTAAAACAGGGAGTTCTTGAAAATTTGGCGGTGGATGCCGAGGTTGCTATTGTTCGGGGGCGTGGTGAGGTAGACACAAAAACCATGGTAGCTAATGTTATTAAAGGTGCTGGTCTAGTAGAGGATGCGGGGGTACGATCTAATATGTTGTTATTAAGATCTATACAACAAAAGATGCAAGATAATGATCTAGTGGTTTCCAAGGCAGACAAAGGCAATTGCATTGTGATCATGGAACGGGGTCAATACAATCAGAAAGTATTAGATATTATCCAAGGTGATGGCTTTTCTATCTTACGGAAAGACCCAACTCCAGCGTTCCAGAAAGATCTTAGGCATGCGGTTAAGGATTCTTCGTTTGTGTTTGAAACCGAGCATGAGAAGAATATGGTTATCCCCATGAATCCACGAGCTCCTGTTCTTTATGGTCTTCCAAAGATTCATAAAGACAATATTCCGATTCGTCCAGTGGTGTCATACTTGGGTGCACCAACTTATAATTTAGCAAAGATATTGAATTGCATTATTAGAGATAAATCCCAATTTCGGCCTAAGTTTTGTTTAAAGAATAGTTTAGATCTAGTAGAGAGGATCAAGGGTATTAACTTGCCTGAGAATGCTATCCTTCTTTCGTTGGATGTAGACAGTTTGTTTACAAATGTACCGTATGTCGAAACATTGGACATCCTTCGTGGTATGTTTGAAAGACAGCGGCTGCATCCGGGAGAGGTGGATGAATTATTGCAACTCACTGCTATTTGTATGAAACAAAATTATTTTAGATTTGGGGGTCAATATTACCTGCAAAATGATGGTTTGGCTATGGGTTCACCATTGAGTCCTTTAATGGCTGATATTTTTATGGATGACTTTGAAAACCAGCATATTGTAGGTAATAGGGATATTTTGTATTATTTTAGGTACGTGGACGATTTAATTATTTGTTGGACGGGCAGTGTGACACAGCTGGATGCATTTTTTACCGAGGTTAATAACAAGCACCCGAAAATTAAGTTTAAGAAAGAATTAGAGCAAGACAATTCACTTAATTTCCTGGACTTGACGATCACAAGGGTTAATAACAGACACGATTTCCGAATTTTCCGTAAGCCTACACAGACTGACGCAGTTATACCGGCTTCTTCTACACATCCG